>JAJOZX010000599.1:527500-697500 GCA_023014485.1 Bathynomus jamesi
AACGATGTGTAAAGAAATCTTCTAAATCGTAACGACAGTTAGAGCGTATATGGGGCCGTTCAAAAATTACGTAACGCTATTTTTGCTAAAAACTTGACACCCCCACCCCCTTGTAACGTTCCGTAACATTAGATCAGACACCCACTAAGATGTTATGTATAACCCCTAATAGGGGGTGTCTGGCTAGCGTTACGGAACGTTATAAGAGGGTGGGGGTGTCAAGTTGTAGCAAAACTACGTTACATAATTTTTGAACGGCCCCTATAAACAATTTCTCCGAATGAACGGTGAAGGCGAGGGAAGGTTTGTAACGATCTTGACCAGTATCCCAAAGCGAGTGGTACTTCTCGGGCGACTTGTCTTCTGAATATTCTCTAAGCTCCAATCCGTTCTCACTTTGTTCATCTCCACACCTCATAAAATCATAAATTAAAAATGTATAGGCATACTCGAGAACGGTGTCAAAATAAAGGCATGTCATCAACTCGCGCATTTAATAAAGGTTTCAGGTTGAGGAAGGCGGCTATTTCTAATAGTCCATCGAGGATGAATCGGCAACGAGTAGGCACAGTTATTAACATTGTTTTTAAGAAAGGTTTTTAGATTAGTTTTCCACATCAATCGTGTTTCAGCGCAGGGTTGATTCGTATCGCGGCTCACAGTTAGCATGGAAATAATACAGTACGAGGAGGCGTCACTAATCGTTACTGTTGTTGCACTCATAGAAGCTGGTTACTTTACAGTTCTCATCCGACCACTTTACAGTTCTCATCCGACCACTTCTCAACCAACATAAAGGTTGAGGAAGGCGGCTATTTCTAATAGTCCATCGAGGATGAATCGGCAACGAGTAGGCACAGTTATTAACATTGTTTTTACGAAAGGTTTTTAGATTAGTTTTCCACATCAATCGTGTTTCAGCGCAGGGTTGATTCGTATCGCGGCTCACAGTTAGCATGGAAATAATACAGTACGAGGAGGCGTCACTAATCGTTACTGTTGTTGCACTCATAGAAGCTGGTACTTTACAGTTCTCATCCGACCACTTCTCAACCAACATAAAGATTTTCAACATCCCATCAACACTCAAATAAATAACATTATGTTTGGCGGAATCTCTACGTTTACTGTATAATTTGTGTCGCAAATATAATTAATTACGCCATTGCTAAACACTCTCAATGATTTGAACACTCAATGATTTAAACTCACTTAATTATTAGAAAAAAGTTACGACGTACTGAGCGTTAAGGCTACTGCTTAGCAGTAGGTCCATCTTTTATTGTTACTGTAGGTACAAGTATTTCTTGATAATACTGCTGCGAGGACGCTTCTGGATAACACATCACGATGCTCCAAGTTCAGATGCTGGTGTGAGCCGCGTTGCTTGCTTGCTTCAGGTCGTACCGCTGACCTGGTGGTAATTCATGCGTAGGATCGAGACGCCACCTGTTGGTGGCTTGGCGACTCGGGTGTGCTGGACAAAACATACACAAGTCCTTAGTTATAACCTCATTAGACACTTCATCGTGGTAAATGTAGATGTAGAGGTAAAAATATTTTAAATTATCCATCATCACTAGGTTCTCCTTCTTTGTTGCATAGGAATAAGCGATGAAGTGTAACATGAAGAAATAATATTTGTTGTACCACAACGAATTTCTTAATCCAGAGCCTCTGTTTTTCTTTACTGAACGTCGAGTTCTTCACTCCACTGTGGCTATATCTTTAACACAGCTTAAATTCGACACAATCTCCAAGACGTCTTTAGCATTACGAACCCCTGTGATACTCTCGTTAGAACAACCATAAAACACTTGAGCCGAAATCTTTACGTGAATTAAGGTGATGCGTTAAAGGACGGACGTCGGGTATTGACTACATTTTCAGATTTTATAGAGTACCAGTTTACAAAGGTGTTGCAAGCAATATTAAAGTATAAGCACGCAGGTAATTATGGTAAAACTTAACTTAGAAGTAAAAACTTCAGCAGCTGAGGACGTGTCCTCCGCTGCAGTATTCGCGAAAGACTAAACAGATTAAACACAGCGAATAATGATCTATAGATCTACAGACCTAAGGCTAACAAAGACCGTAAGATCCACTCTAAGGTTAGCCCGAGAGAAAGAAGAGAGTAGGTGGTTAAAAGAAGAAAAGGGGTTAAGTAAGTAGCAAAACCTATCATTCGTGGGTTAAAATTCATTTAGAAAAAGAGAAAGAAAGACTCACCATCATCATCCGCTGGCCACTGCCGACAAGTCGGAAAAATAGTCGAAGAGAATAGGAAAGGGGTGAAAGATGAAAAGAAGTAAAATAAGAACGCTTACAAACCATGCAAACACAGTCTTAACTCAAACACTATCATACCATGCAAACTACAGACATGCAAGTAAAGAGAGTTACAGACATGCAAGTAAGGAGAGGATAAGAAAAAAAAAAGTAGGTAGAGTATAACAAAAAGTGGGTTAGTTTAAGCTACGAGCTACATCTACGTTCGTGTTAGTCTAATTTTTTTTTTAAATGACACCGGTTTGATTGCGGAGCCTATACAGCATTATCAAACAGGGGATCCAAATCAATCACAGCTATTCGTTCGCTCATCCATACACTGGGAGGAGTCTATACACCATGTCCAGACAGGAATATCACACACACACATTCATTCATTCAAAGGTTAAAAGAAATTAAATTCGTATGTTATTGCGTGTCGATTGCTTGCAGTTATAGTTTCATATCAGTTTATCATAGCTTATCGGTATAGATTTACACTAAAATCGAAGATGCAGTTACTCAGTAAAGATTACACCATAAAAGCAGTACCTGGCAGTACTGACATGTAATCGAGCAGTGTTCATTCACACTGTTCAGATGCTTATTTTATAAAACGTTTTGTTCAGTGTATTGTTTAGGTCAGCAGGTTTGCCGGGTCAGTGGGTCGCGGGCCAAATGGATCACGGGTGAGGTGCTGGACAGGTCACACAGGTCACACATCAAGGTTGGTGACCCGTTTCCATCTCTGATGTCCTCATAAAAAGAGCTCAGAGATTGTGACAAGGTGACAGAAGAAACCATGTAAGATAATAGTCCTGATGGTGGGAATGCCGATTGGATACAACTCTCGGACTAAAAGTTTTATGCAAAAATTCCAAAGCGATATTTACTATATGAAGATATAAGGCTATAAGCTGTCCTGCTGAAACCAAACTCTCCATAAGAAATGGGGTGAATTGTTCTTGAAAGATGTAAAGGTAAAGATTTTGGTTCACTGTTGTTTCAAAAGAGACTTGAACAAAGATCGGTCGTTGGAAGGCGACATAAGGAATCACGCTGACGGGATTCGTCATGTAATTGCGTAAAATGTAAATAGAAGGAAACTTTGAACATGTTGCGTGTCTGTAAAGTCGTCTTTTCGCCTTTAAGTTTATATAAGTCATTAAGATTGTATGCTGAAAAGCTTGTGTTTTGGACACAAATGAAAGTTGAGAGAGAGAGAGAGAGAGAGAGAGAGAGATAGATAGATAGATAGTTACGTGTAAGTAAAATAAAAAGAAGAATTTTATTATCCACCCTAATGAACGCATGGATGTGCGCTTGTTTGAAAAGATGTTTTCGTATTACTTTTTTGATAGAAGTCCACTTTTCTAAATGCTCAGCAAAAGGTATCAACTATATGTGAGTGAAATATAAAAAAATTAGTATTAATAAAATATGTAAAATAGACTGTAAAATATAAGATGAATAACGAAATAGATAACTGCGCAGTATGACTCAAACACAAAATAAATCTGTACCGCTGAGATACATAATAAGAAAACGAATAATTCACTCGTATGAACCTGAAAGTATTGCTAAAGTTTGAACAGTGTACTCTGAGCTTCCGTGAGTGACGGTTGTGATACTTTCCCAATTGATGATCAGCCTTAACTTTAATGATAGGAAGATCTTATTGAGCGTTGTACCGCAACTCTTGTGTGCTGATAGCTCTAAACAAACAACATATTAAGTAAGTTTTTAATAATATTTTTAGTTTTCACACGTTTTAGTTACCTTTATGGAATTCCAAGCGATATTCATTTTTATATTAAAGCGGGTTCAGCGAATAAATATTCTAGCCTTACGCCAAACTTGAAATTTAAATTTTATGAATGTTCCAACTTAGTTCTCGAGAATTCAAGAAAGAATTGATTTTAGGCGAGTATATATATATATATATATATATATATCAAATGCTGTCGATACGAAGTAAGAATGCTAAAAATGAACCAGTTTTGTTGGGTTTCTTATTTTTATTAAATCTCGCAAATAAAAATAAAAAATACCTGGAATATAGTGTCACTGACATTTTGTGAGAGGTTACGTCATAAAGATGTTGTTTAATAATTATTTTGTGGTAAGCAGGAAGTGAATTCACTTCATAAATTTCCTTTTATCAAACCAGTCGCTTTGTGCAACTCTTATTTGGGATTTCATTCCATGCATTTGAGATTGCAAATTATTAGACGATATTGTTTTTAGCTTTTATTTACACAAAGAAATTTTTCCTTTCAGAGAATGAATTCTTTCATAAAATTTTAAGTTAATTGAGTTGAAAGAAAGAAAAAGATCTCTAAAAACGAAGCAAAATCCTTTATCCTTCCCAAATGCTTCTGTTTTCTTTTATTTACGATAGAAATTAAATATGTTTTTAAAATACTTTTTTTATTCAATCGCTTCATAAACTTTTTCATCTCTGGAATTAACAATATGCATATGGAAAACATTGAATTTCGGGTAACTTCTTTCCAAGTTGCATTTCACATACTATATATATATATATATATATATATATATATATCTTTAGCTTTGTAAAACTATTACTTTAGTTTTGAAAGTATATTTTCAGTATTATAAAAGACAAACCGTAGAAACAAAAAAAAGTTTCTGCTAGAAGCCATTGCTTTACTGTATTTCACTAACATTTGTAATTTGTATTATATAACTTGTGAAATTCATTGATATTAGGGAGAGAGAGAGAGAGAGAGAGAGAGAGAGAGAGAGAAGAGAGAGAGAGAGAGAGAGAGAGAGAGAGAGAGAAACGAATCACAGGTTCAAATTTCGAAAATTGTGGAAAATAAGAAGAAAGAAAGAAAGTAAAGAACGGTTCTTAAAGTGTAAATAATTGCTTCAAAACGAAAAGTGACGATGATTGATTTGTTGGGAGCAGGGATGAGCTCGCTGCACGCAATTTATGGAGCTCGTTCCAGTTCTTCTTTTAAAGGAGACATATTTTTCGCGGGCGTGGCTCTCTCCGATCGGTTGGTTGGAGATTTGGCTCGGGTTGCGAAGGCCCGGGTTCGACTCCCACCACCCAGCGCCGCGGTTAAATTTGTGCCGACCATCTACTTTGTGATTGCTCACACTCGGGCAACTCTCGGAGTTCACCCTCTGTTTGGGGGAGATGGTATTGGGGGGGCGGGCGTTTCGGATGTCTCCTCTTCTGTTATTCATTCATTTTATATTTCAATTTTCTTGTTGCGAGATAAGAAAGGAGAATTTTTCATGTCAGAGGTCGCGGTCTGGTTGTCCCACGGTAGCAAAATGTTAATGGGCTTCCTCTTTTCCTACTGCCCCAACATGGTGGGTCCTTATACGACATTCTACTGCTGGTCCACTGCAACCATCGTTACCATCCACCATTCCGCATACATTTGAAATAAGAACTTAAAAAAGACCAACTTAAACAACTTAAACAACCTGATGGGCAACAGGTGAGTAAAAACAAATTAAACTACTGGGATAGGCTTAGAAGCCTCAACCTTTATTCCATAGAGAGAAGGTTTGAGAGATACATCCTAATCTACACCTGGAAAATTCTAGAAGGGCTTTTAGTTGCCCCCAATACTGAACCAATTGTGCCCACCTTAACAAGAACTGGCAGAATGTGTAAAAAATATCACCTCCCACCAAACAGTCGGAGAAGGATTCAAACCCTTCAATATAATAGTATCTCTAGGCAGGGTTCTCGCCTGTTTAACTCCTTGCCTCAGTACCTTAGAGATATAAGTGCAGTCCCAGTAGATACTTTTAAAAAACACTTGGACATGTTTTTAGCCAACATACCCGACCAACCCACAGTGTCAGGGTATTCCTCTGCCAGACCAGCCCCCACAAATTCAATAGGGGACCAAATCGTATGGCAGGAGCAAGAGAAAAGAAGGGTGGCGACCCCGTCGTGGCCCCGCCTCAGGAGGCGCTGAGTGGACTTCGTGGGAGCAGCGCACCCTTGAGGCAGAAGCGCTTTAAGGTAAATTAAGGTAGAAATAATGACTTAAGACTCGAATGTTTCCCTAAAAGTCAGCCGAGATCAAATGAAAACTAAAATAGAAATTTATCAAAATCAAATAAATATTTCTTCACTAAACTTCGGAATTTTACATATTTTGTTCAAAACGGATGAGCAATTTATGCCATGAAAACACCATTGGGTGAATTTAGCGTCATAAGAGTCTGATTGACTTCGCAATGACATTAACTATTAGCTGATTTTAAATCCATTCACTTAATTAACTGAATAATGATCAATCACAAAAATAGAACAGAACAGCGATATACGAACAGGTTTATAATTTGCTTGAACAATTGATACTTCCTTTCTTTCTGGCAGGCAATAATTGCACTTCAAACAGCTCTCTTTTTCTCAATAAATCTTAATCTTTGTAATAAATCGTTCTTAGCTATCAGAAGAATTCTTAAAATATCAAATCGTTGAAAAGAACTCAAGCAAGTTAAAACATGAAGATAATATATATATATGTGGGTGTGGGTGTGGGTTGGTGGGTGTTAAATCACAGGGAGAAATGAAACAAAAATATTGATTTTGCATATAAATGAGAAACAACATTCGCATAATAATGTTTACTTTTTATCGAACACTAATTTAAAATGAGCGTTAAATATTGGCGCACTTATTCAAAATAAGTTAAATATTGGCGCACTTAAATTTTAGAGGAACGTTGGCAGGACAGCATTTACATGTCGAAAACAACAAGCTTTCAGAATAATTTCTCTTCCACACTCTGTTAACAAAGTTATTTCATTGAACTAAAATAATTCCCCTCAATTTATTATTTTTTTTATACGATTTGATAGAAACTATTTATAATTTCTAGTTTGTTTTCTGATCCCTTTTTTTTCTTTCTTTTTTTTTTTACTGCGTAATGATT
The DNA here is from genome assembly GCA_023014485.1 of Bathynomus jamesi. Lineage (NCBI taxonomy): Eukaryota > Metazoa > Arthropoda > Malacostraca > Isopoda > Cirolanidae > Bathynomus > Bathynomus jamesi. The sequence continues at coordinate 534,703 of JAJOZX010000599.1, forward strand.
TACTTCATTGCATTTCATTCTACATAATGTTGAAGTTCAACCATTTCGGTCGGCAAAATTTTAATAAGTATAAGATAAATTCTATTTTAAAAGTAAAAGTAGGCTGACCATATTTCCTTGAGACAAAAACGGGACATTGGGATGGCAAAAAAGGGACGGGGGTTATGTAATATTCTGTATTCATGAAAAAGTAAGTACATAAACATATTGAGCTTACAATTATTCTTCAGTGACAGAACCCATACAAAAACCCATACAAAACGGTACTGTCCCGTTCAAAACGGTACGTATGGTCAGCCTAAGTAAAAGCCATAAGTTGCTAATGGTAATACTTATATATAGATAGTACAATGCTGTACAAAAAGATTAAGATACCTCATTTACTTTTGTATTTTTCGAATTTACTATAATGTTATTTTGGAACATTTCTTTAGATTAATCACTTTGAACTATATATCATGAAAAATTCTACAAAATTTCCTTTCCAATGATATATAGTTCAAAATAATTAACCTAAAGAAATGTTCCTAAATTAACATTAAAGTAAATCCCAAAAGTACAAAAGTAAATGAAGTGTCTTAATCCTTTTGTACAACATTGTATATTTTGATATCTTTAATAATAATAATAATTCGCTGGATACTTTTTTAGATTTTTAGAGGAACACTTTCTCACGCGCTCTTTTCTCGACAGATTCCCGCATGTTTTATCCATAAATTAAATGAACGAATTTCAGCAAAATGAGCAACTGCCGTCCACTCGACCACGTCCACATAAATTGTAATACCAAGATAAAATTCTAAAATACGGACAGAAAAAACAATTGCTCTAACATCTTCGTCTTAGAAATTTTAACAGAATACATATGAAATTTTATAAGTCAATTTCAAGTTCTTTGTTTTATATTTAAAATAAAAACTAGTACATGGTTGGGGGGTGGGGGGTGGGGTGATATTTTTATATGAACTTTTAGATTTAATTTTTTTAATTTGGCAAATTTTAAATAAAAATCTAATTTGAATTTCCTATTAATTTAAGTAATTAGTTCTCCCCTTTGTTCCATTAAATATTCCTCCAAATCACTTTTATTTCTACATAACTCAAATTATTATTTATTTTGTACTCGAAGGAGGGAATAATAAAGTAATATATATATATATATATATACTGCTGAACGGTTTTCTAGAGAGAAATCTAAGCTTAATAAAGAACGGTGAGACAAATCCTTGAACGAATATTTTATTTTTAACAAAGCTTTCGGTGAGGCTCTCACCCAGTGGTGGGCAAAAAGTAATCGATTACAAATAAAAATTACTGATGTCTGAAAAGTAACAGAAAGTGTAAAGTAGAAATTACTTCTCTGAATTAATTATATTATAATTAATCCAGAGAAGTAATTTCTACTTTATACTTTTAGTTACTTTTCAGACATCAGTAATTTTTATTTGTAATTGATTACTCTTTGCCCACCACTGCTCTCACCATCTCCAGTGCTAAAACTGGGAAAAATGCAGTAGTTACAAAATATATAATGATAGTTATAATTGAGAGGCTGCAAGTTCAAATATTAGATCATTCAAACAATTACAAAGGCTTACTTTATAATATAAAATCATTTAAAAGTAATTCGCTAATTAATAATAATCAACATTGCAGAATACACAAATTAAATATAACTAAAATCATTACAAAGACCATTGTGTATTCTCAGAATAGGCCTTTGAAAAATAACTAAAAATTCAGAACTGGTGGTTGTCGTTATGCATTTTTTTATTTAGTTGGTTCATTATCTTAGTATATTAAGAGAATTAAATGGATTCAACTCCTTTAAAGTGGGTTTTATTTTAAAAATACAAATTGATTCTAAAAGCGGTTAACCAACTCTAATTTAATACCTCTTGAAATAATAGAGGAAAAATGATTAGTTTTTGCAGGATGCTCAAATTCATAAGAATGATTTCTAATTCTAGAGAACGAAGGGTGAATAAGTAATTCCAGAACGGGTACTCACACCCATGTGCTCATCCATACGTAGTTGAAGCTAACGTATAGTTGCCCCAACATATATATACACTATGCTCAAAAGTTTGGAAACACCTGTCGGTTTCTCGTTAATGTTTCATACTTCATGATAAAGCGTCATATCCTGCATCAAATCGATCTGTGGAGTCGTATTATATCTTAAACACTTAATATTTTAATACGCTGAGGTTGATTTTGGCGTTTCAGCATGAAGAAATATAAAAATGGCCCTTAGGAGAGATTTAAATTACCTTAAAATTTTATCACGTTGTTTCAGTGTTACTTTCCGTTTACTATTCTGCTTATTTGATACAATTTATTTTTTGCTATTGCTATTTTTGGTGAATACTCCTGCATACTATTTTTCGTGAAACATCGACAAACTCGGCGAATGAAATAGCCGCCAAACTGGGCCCCTCTAATATCATATTCATTTTAGCGCCATTTAAATCTCTTCTAAGGACCATTTTCATATTTACTCTGAAAGGAAAGCAAAAAATAACCTCACCATATTAAAATGTTAAGTCTTCTATATATAATACGATCCATAGATCAATTCGATACAGGATATGACGCCTTATCATGAAGTGTAAAACAAGAACAAGAAACCTACAGGCGCTTCCAAATATTTGAGCAGTAGTATACACACACACACACACACACACACACACATATATATATACACACACACACACACCTTTCCTTTCAACCTCTCAAAGGTTCCGTGCGATGATTTCTCATTTCACGAAGGTCAAGCTTGTCGCCCCTCCTCTCGAGTTGGCCTGGTGAAGTAGTGAGTTGGTTTCTTGTACTCTCTACCTCACATAGTCAGGTATTCCCGGCTCATCGGGGATTGTTCTGAGTCAGGCGTCTAATCTTCTTTTGAAGATGTCCACTGCAACACCATTCGTGTTCCTTAGGTCTTTGGGCAGCTGATTAAACAGTTTTGGTCCTCTCACAACAAAACTATTTTCTTTCAGTGTTAAGGATGTTCCCTGTCTCGCCTTTAATTTGGGAACATGACACAGTCTTCCTTTTCTACTTTCCATCATTGTTTGGGGAGTTACAGGGTTCGGAGTAAGATTAGGGACTAGTTTCTCTATTATTTTCCAAGTGTAAATAATGGTGTATATCTCTCTCTTCTCCTTTTCAGTGAATATAGGTTTAATTTGCATAACCTTTCCTAGTAATTTAGTTCTTTGTACCCCTTCATCTTGGCTGTGAAGCTTCTCTGAATCCATTCTGGCTGTTTAATGTCTTCTTTTTTATATGGGGATGTTAGGACCGAGCAGTATTCCAATTTGGGTATGATCAGCGTTTTAGTAGAGGAATCATTATATTCCTATCCCTTCGTTTAAAGGTTCTCAGTATCTGCCCAGTTATTCTCTTTGCTCTGTTTACTGCTACCTTATTTTGTGTTTCAAATTTCGCATCATCAGTCATTACAACCCCTAAATCTTTTGATCTACAATTTCTCTGAATTTCCTGTCCATTTGGGGTATAATATTCCATGGATTTTAGGTCTTCTCTTTTTCCGTACCGAAACAGCTGATATTTCTCAGTGTTAAACTTCATATTGTTGTCTTCCGTCCACTTGTAGATTCTGTTCATGTCGGTTTGTAGAGATCGTATAACTTCTGGGTTTCTTATTTTTCTACTGATCTTTGTGTCATCGGCAAAGGATGTTACTGTGCTGTCTTTGGTAACGTCCTCATCGATGTCAGTTAGCATGATTATGAAGAGTAGTGGAGCTAATACTGTTCCTTGTGGTACTGAGCTGAGGACCTCTGATTCTTATGAAGATACTCCTTGTACTGTAACAACTTGCCGCCGCTCACTAAGAAAATTATACATATATCCATTTCTCTACTTTTCCTGTTATTCCCATATATTTCAGTTTATGTATTATGATTTCATGGTCGCACTTGTCGAACGCTTTGGCAAAGTCTGTGTATATTACATCATAGTTTTCATTACTTTCAAGTGCATCAATAATGTTGTTGTAGTGTTCCATTAGTTGTGATAGGCCTGATCTGCCTGATCATATAAATGATGCAAACCCACAAGGAAAAAAAAAACGATTCCATCATTGCATCATTATCCTTCATTCATTTCACTTGTTTAATTGTGAAATTAAGCATATATATATATATATATATATATATATATATATATATATATATATGGCGTAGGGATGTGGCCACCCCACCGCCTGCCGAAAGCTGCAGCTAGCTCTGCAGTTCCTGCAAGAAAGGATGGATTCAGCTGGGGAGCCACCCTTCCTTTTTTCTTCCCAAGAAAGGCTACAATAGCCTCGGACGTGGTGGGCGCCTTACCTGCCCGGGCCGCACATGTAACTGCAGGCAAGCACGCTCGGGTATGTGGACTGCAAAGGGAATAAATGATGTTTAAGGGTGGAAGGTTTGATGTCCTGGAATTGTATGAAACAAAGATGAAAGGAGGTAAAGTATGTGAATAAGTCGAGGGGGGGGAGTTAAATGAGTGACAGCGGGTGTCAGCGAGAAGGCGAGAGGAACAAAAGGTGTAAGCCTTTTGATGAACGATGCATATTATTAAGTGATGAGAGAGAGACTTCTCGTATGTCAGTTCAAGGATTATGTGTGCGAAATTTAAGTTTTTGTGTGTGAAATTTAAGAATGAAAGTGGCGCATTAGTTGGGTATTTTGTCCTTTTTTGGCGGACATTCGCCCTTGGCCCCTCCTTCCTGCATAAAAAATGATAACTATTTCAGTTACATCCCCTTTGATTTCAAAGTCTCGAGTTTGAAAGCTAGAATTTCACGGGCTTTCTGTATTTGTTCTAATTGGCTCTCCTTCCATGATGAAATTTCATACTTAGAGAACTTTTTTCTGTGAACTTGTTCTCTTCTCGCAGTTTTCATCAAACAGTTAACAAATTCCTCAAAATATATTTCATCGAATTTATCCAGAATCGACTGTTGCAAATTGAAATCTCGCCTCTCTGAGGCTTTTCCGCAGTGCAGCTTCCGGTTTATGGAATAAACTCGTGTTCCATTCAAAGTTTATTGCGTATAAAAGGAACTCTTCCAAGCTACTTAAAGTCTTCTCTGATTTATCTATTTCCCTTTGCTGACTCCAAAGCCAGTTACAGAGGGCAAACATCCCCACAACCTAAACACAGAGTGGACAAACATATAGGTTTTTCACATCGAACCAACAGACCTATTTCTCACCTAGAACACTCGTCTATCCGGCTACACTCAGAAGAGTTTCGTTATCCATTTGGATTCAAAGATTTTAAAATACTTTCAAATGGCCACACTTCTTCAAATTTAAAGGTTTTAGGAACTCTACATATTCATAACATAAAACCATCCCTTAACGAACAATCCTCTTCCATCTAGGAGAGCACGCAGCACCAGACTTTCAACACATTTTCATTCCTTTTCTGTCCAACTCTCTAACGCAAGGGTTAATCGGTATTTTCAATCTTTCATATACTCAACCGGTCAACTCTGAAACAATCTTCCTCAATCCATCTTTCCCCCTGTCTATGACCTCCAATCTTTCAAACTCAGATTTTCCGAGCATCTCAAAAACCCTGGACCTTGACTTTGGCTCTTTTTTTTCTTCTATTTGGCGGGGGGGGGGGGGTCCAATTTTGCGGGCATTCGCCCTTGGCCCCCCCCCTCCTTGTATATAAAAAAACTATCCATTCTTTAAAGAACAACAACCAATTCTTTGACTTTGTCCTCTCATGTTTTTTTAGTTGCTCTCTGGAATTGCCACGCTGAAGGTTGGTTCTCTGCTTGGTTCCTGATTAATTAATTTACCATAGTATCATAAAAAAATTGTGCATTTACTGTGTATCGTTTTAAATTTATTTTAGTGTTATATATTAGTTTTAGTGTTTTAGCTACTGAAGTATCACCGAAATTGTGCTCTTATGTATTGTTTAAATTTATTTTTGGATTTACTTATTAGTTTTAATGTTTTAGCTACTGAAGATGGAAACTGGTGTTTCCGAAACGTTTAGTTAATTGCAATAAACGATTTCTACTGCAACATGGGTTCTCCTTTTCATCCTACGGATAAGGTTTCCTTCGACAAACCACTCTCTCATATATATATATATATATATATATATCAGGGCTGTGCGGGGTCTATCACTTTCGGGTCGGGTCGAGTCCGGGTCATTTTTCTAATTTACTTTCGGGTCCTGGTCCGGGTCCGGGTCGGGCCCGAAAGTTCACTTTCAGGTCCTGTCGGGTCTTTCAGTATATGACCCGGGTCTGGGTCGGGTCCATTATTAAAAATGTAATAATTATAATCTGGTATAGGATAGGTAATAAGACTGCTACCGTAGCTACATTAACATGTTTTCTGAAACAGTAAAACATTATATGGCTATACGGTAGTAGCCTAACCATATATATTAATTAATCCGATTTTGGAAATGTTTGAAAGTAGGTTTATTAATTGTATTAATATTTAATAGTAACTAGGTATAGTTACACACGCATTGCTAGGGGGCAAAGTACGATGTATGATTGCTCTCTTCAGCCCCCTTATTCTAAATTTTAATAATTTTGTGAAAACAAATTCTATATTTTTTTGAGTGAACTCAAATGGGAATTATCATCTTCTTGCATTAAAATTAAATACTTTATTTATCTTAAAAATCAAAAATAAAACCGATAATATGAAATAATTAAAGTAATTTGGTAGTAATATTGTCTTTATATTTTGAGGGCAACATATTCTGTGAACTCCTTTAAAACAGATATTGATATAGCGGCATAGCCTATACTTATTTCTCCTAGAATCTAGATTGAAAGTTGTGGCAAGACAGGAAAGAGATTTCTGAATTTTTAACTGATTTTTTTTATTTTGAATATATATATATATAATATATATATTATATATATATATATATATATATATATATATATGCGCTTCTTAACTGAAATATTTTTATTAGGACTATTCTACACTATTTTATTTGAGAAGACTTTATTCCCCAACACCGTTCGATCACAAACACAATACTGCGTCTAATAATGATTGCGAAAGAGAATTTCTTTGCGGGTTCAGAATGAAGCTTAGAGCGGAGAACAATCTTTCAACGCTAACTTGTGTGCACGGAGTAGACAATGCTACCAAGGCTGCCCGTTTTAATTCTCCTCCCATTTCCATCCACCATTTCATACGATTTTGATGGATCACTTTCCCAGCTGAATCTCTCTTTTTCGCGAGGCGAGGACATTTTTCAAACTGTATCACACTTGCATCAAACTTCGCACACAGTGACAGTTTGAATTCGTCTTTCCTTCTGGAGAAGTCTTTCCTTTTGTCGCAATTCTTTTTTCAACTCACAACTCGCAAACAAACAATAAAATATATTAGGATTAGGCTGTTCTTCCGTCACCGTTAACTCTCCACTTCTAGTGAGTCATTTGGAGGGTGGAGTGATAATTCAATACATTGTTGCCAAATCTAAAGGCGCACACATAAATTTTGTAAACTAATAACCCAGCTGTGCGGGTCCTTCACTTTCGGGTCTGGTCTGGGTCTGGGTCAATTTTAAAATTCACTTTCAGGTCCGGGTCCGGGTCTTTTTTCTAATTCACTATCGGGTCAGAGTCCGGGTCTTATCTCACTTTCGGGTTAAACCCTGGTCTGGGTCCGGATCCGGGTCCGACCTGCCAGCCCTGATATATATATATGTGCGCAGAGCCGGATTTAGACGTGTGGAGGCCCTGGGCAGCCTCCATGTGGAGGCCCCCCTACCTTAGGGGAAGACATAATTGAAGTCATCCATAAGATTCATAATATAATTAACATACATACACTTTCAAAACATCGTGCACTCTTGTGTCTGTCCATTCCACTCATTTCTGCAAAAAATGAAAGCCTCGGGTTACTCGGGTATTCCATTATAGTGAGAGTAGGCCTAAAAGAGTAATAAAAACAAAATAATAATCAGTACACAACAAATAGTAATTGGTAAAAGTTTATGTACTACAGTGGTATTGGATGCGCGTTTTTTTTTGTTGATCATCTATCGGGTTTTTCTAGTTTCGGGTTTTTTCTATTTTGATAATGGCTTGTCAATATGTGGAGGCCCCCAAGATGTGGAGGCCCATGGGCAGCTGCCCACTTTGCCCACTCCTAAATCCGGCCCTGTATGTTCGCCTCGGTGGTGTAGTGGTTAGCGTCGCTGACTACGAATCCATCGGCCCGGTTCGAGCCCCGACAGCAGCCGGCGCGCAGCAAAACCCAGCTGTTCATCCTTCCACACAATAAAGAAAGTGGTTGGTGATAAATGGGTACCCTAGGTGGCCTAGTGGACAAGACGCTGGGATGCTGATGGGGCGTGGTTCGGATTCCACGTTAAACTGTAGGTCTAAGGTGGAGTGTAAAGCTTGACCTTCGTCAGAATGAACAATTCGGGCGGAAGCTAACAAAGGTTATATATATATAATATATATATATATATATATATATATATATATATATACACCTGGTAGTAGTTTCGTGCCTTGGTCTCTCTTCACATGTAGGTCAAGCTGGTATATATATATATATATATATATATATATATATATATATATGTTATTTTATAGAAAAAAAATTACCTTAAAATAATTGAAACTGAAAAATTGAATATGCTCTCTATTTTAATTTTATTATATAAGTAACGTTCAAATTGTTTTATACTCATTATTTCCTTTACATATATACAGTGCCCGCGAAAAGTATCCGATCACCCTTGAAATTTGTATTTTTTACATAAAAAACAATGTTTAAATGTATACTAACCTTATATTAGTATTTTGTCATCTGTCCTTTGGTTTGGATGACTTGTTCTAGACGTTTTGGCATGGATTTAATCAAGTTTTGACAAACTTCCACTGATATTTCCTTGCACCATACCTTTTTGATGGCCTCTTGTAATTTTTCGACTGAGCCAGTGTCGTGGCATTCAACCTTATTTTTATTATTAGCCACAGATTTTCTATCGGATTGAGATCTGGACTATTACCAGGCCAATCCAAAATATCAAATTTATTGTCAGTAATCCATTTTGTCACTATTTTGGCCCTGTGACATGGTGCACCATCATGCATGTATGTTTTTGTCCTTTGGATTGCCATTGCCATTGGAAGTTTATCCTGTAGCATTGCTAAATACCGTGCACCATTCATAGTTGTGTTCTTCGGAAGAAAATATAAGTTTCCACGCCCATAGTAACCGAAACAACCCCAAACCATCACACTTGAGGGTGTTTCATTGTCTTTAGGGTGTATTTAGGGGTCCATCCTATTTGAGCCAATAGGCCGGCGAACCTTTTTTGGACAACTTCTGAATGTCAAAAATGTCGACTCATCGCTAAATAAAACCTTCTTCCAGTCATCAACAGTCCAATGAATGTATTTTTACAAAATGCGACACGTTTTTTACGCATTTTTTCATTAATGAACGGTTTCTTAGCAGCATGGCGAGATGGTAATCCGAGTTCTTTTTGGAGCCGCTCCTGGATAGTTCGTTCAGAAACACCAGATAACAAATTATTCATATTAAATTTTATTTCTTTCGCAGTTATTGTTGGGTTTTTCAATACTAAACGTTTCATAAGTTTGTCTGTTCGCGAATTTGTTTTTCTCGGTCTGCCAGATCGTTTTTTAGGGACTGGCGTGGTTAGGCCACCATTGTTCTTAGCCTGTGAAACCCATAAATTAACGGTACTTTGGGATATGTTTAATTCCTTAGCTATCTGTCTCTGTGATTTCCCACATGCATGCAAAGCAACAATAGCACCTCGACAATCACTCTTAAGTTGTTTTTTAGCACACATTATATATAAATTTTATTTACACCACTTTCTGTAAAAAAAAAAAAAATATCAAGAAATTTACACAAACAGTGAAATCTGACAAATTTGAGACACAGCCACCCGCAACGAAGGCTACCAGAACACTAATTTGAGAATGCGTTGGATAGCTCTCATATCAGCGAGCAACCTCAAAGTTACCAGATGTCGCTAGAACAAATAGAAAGTGAATTACGTGTCTCTGAATATCAAGGGAAAATATTGTATTTTCTTGAGTGATCGGATACTTTTCGCGGGCACTGTATATGAAGAGCATAGAATAAGCCAAGAACATGCGCAGAAATAATCAGCTTTGCTTCCCCAGTAAAAATACGAATAAGAAATCAATAAATAGATAAAAAATGCACCTAACACCCACTGTACATCAGCATTATTGGAAAGGTATAAAGAGAGACGCGCACATAAAATTATATCCTAAAAACTCTTTTAGAGTTTAATTCTTATTGAAGATTGGTTTCCAAAGAATATGAATTATTTCGCCGTCCTTATTTCCATTTATTTTTCAGGAAATATGTCTGAGAATTTTAAAAAGGAGACTTGAATTATTTTTTAAAATAATTAAGAAATGTATCGAGTGCTTAAGTAAAAAATGAGGTGCTTCCTTAATTTAATCTTTCTTACTTCAAAGATATTTTACAATTATCTACAGTATTTGCATAATTTTAGCAAATGCTTAAGTTAATAATAATAATAAATTTGAATGAAATTATACAGGGTGATTTTTTAATTTGAGAATCGTGAAAAATAACTAGATCTCAAGACATACATCAGATAGATGATAGAAACTTAAAAATTTTGTGTATATCGGCTATAAAGCTATATAAGCATTTCACTCTCACTTCCACGTTTTCTCTCTTTCTCAGTTTCAATAATATATATATATATATATATATATATATATATATATATATATATATATATATATATATATATATATATATATATATATATATATATATATATATTTATATTTTGTTTGTGCATGTGAAACTATGTAAACATTCCTCTCTGTGAAAAAGTTTCCATATTATCAAAGATTTTTTTCAAGCTAAACTTAAAAACTTGTATCTCTGTTGGGTGGCTGGGTGCACATGACGGGTGAAGGCATGGTGTGGAAAATCTGATTTTCGTTTTCATTTCCTGTTTCAACTCATTTCCTGTAGAACCATTTCACCACTTTGCCGTCAGTGGCCCACGCGAATAAGAGGAAGAGGAACTTCTATTACTGCGTGATGGCTTTGCGCGTACATGGGTGTAGACGTGAAGAATTTGACCTTTTCCTCTCTCTCAATCATTTTGGGGATTGCCTGGAGTGGGCCATTGGTTGGTTCGATAATGTGGTAAATATAGCTGTAAATATTTTGTAGTGATACCAAGTGGTTGATATAGTTTGGAGGCGTCCTCTCAATATGCAACGCATATATTGTATATATAAATGAAAATGAAAATGAAAATGTTTATTGGCAGACTATAGTCCATATGACAAATATTATTAATACAATGACAGCTCACATACTAAGGATCGAAATATATACAATTGATTAGAAATAATTCAGTAATGTCGAAGTTAAGTGGAGCTACAGACAGACGTTTTCGTACCAAGAATTCCATAGCTTAGAGGATAAATGGCAGGACTCATGGATAGCTTGGATAATCGGTTTGGTTGATTTTTTAATTATTTGCATTAGACTGTATTGAGCACGTCTTGTTACCTCCGGGAAGCTCGGGACATTGCGGGTAGCAAACATTTGCGAAGCTGAACATCTCGAAGGTAATTTATGTAAGAGCCTAAAAGACCTGTTGTATAGTAAACTTAAGGCAATAGTTTATTTACGAACAGTGTGGTGTAGAAATTTTATGATTTTGTTTATTTTATAAATAAAAGAATATATTTTAGGATATGTTTTTGACACCCATCGTCTGTATTAGGAGCAAATCTAAGCTTTTAGGTTTCCGTTTCCCACTTATCAGTAGTGAAACATTTCATTCTTTGTACTAAAATTAGTCACATTTTTGACATTGTAAGGGAAAGGTATGTGTGTCTTTGTGTTTTAAAAAGTTAAAAATGTGGAGTTTGACATTAATTCATGCCAAGGCTGTAATTTTAATATAATACAACTTCCTTTACAATTTTATGATAATTTTAAGAGTTTATTGGAATTTTGTTATTGGAATTAATTTAAAATAGTTTTAAATGCCCAAAGTGTATAAAAACATGTAAAGTGGACTTAAATGCAAAGCTGTTTAGATGAATTCTAGGAAAAAACAGCAAAAAAAAAAAAATTAAAATAATACGTTGTTCTTTTAAAAGATCACTAATGCATGGGTTAGATCGATTAATGTCCGGTTTAGGTCGAATAATGCCCGGGCTAGGTCGACTGATGCCCGAGTTAGGTTAGGTTAGGTTCTTTTTCCACCTCACATACAACGTTCATCCAATGGTGTAACTTTTATACATGTGCAATAAAAATTTGAAAGACGCCTCTAAACTAGGAATTTACCCAAAATACATTATTATGTTAGTTTAGACAACGGTTCTATCCAGTGTGCGATTTCTGTATGTGCATAGTGTAATTGTAAAACTACTTTATCTCTTTTCCTCCTTCCTGTAAAATTTTGATTTAAAAAATGTAAGTCTTTGTTTGGAGAAATGAGCATTTCAAAAGTTATGTTTGTTATTGTAATTTTGTATTAGGTCAAAAACTATAACAATACAACTGAAAACTAATACAAGAGTTATTGTATTCTTTAGCAATATTGGCTTTTGTCACTAAGTATTTGTGTGAATAGCTTTCGACCGTTATTTTTCTGTCGCCACATGAATTCGCACAAGTTGGTATCAATCACGTCAACTGAATGACCGGTTAGGTTAATTGTACGACCTTGACGATTGGTTAGGTTAAGTCGTGATATTTTCGTTAGTTTTAACGTTATCTAGTATCTACAGAAAAGCTGAAATTTATCAAGGATCACTTTAACATATTGCTTCCCAAAGCATTCGGGAAGCAATATGTTAAAGTGATCCCTCCTAGGAAGCAATATGTTAAAGTGATTAACACTGGGAAGCAATATGTTAAAAAGAGAAAGGTTGGTTGGTTAGAAAGAGGTTGGTAATCTAGGCTAACTAACGAAAATATCACGACTTAACCTAACCAATCGTCAAGGGCGTACAGTTGACCTAACGACTGGTTAGGTTAGGTCGTGATAGTTTCGTTAGTTTAGGGTTGCCATATTTGAACTTTCAAAAACGAGGACACTCCGGAGATGGGGGGGTGTATTTGTATCAGTATCTACCGACTCACGTTGTATTAATGTGTTATATATACTGCGTACTACATGTCGTCTATACTGAGTATCTATAAATAAGAACAAGTGTTATGGCCTCAAAAATCAATGTTATAAATATTCAAATTTCCCGGAAATGTCCGGGAAAAACCGGACGTATGGTAACCCTACCGGTTAGTTAGCCTTATAAGGCTAACTAAAGAAGGCTGGAGGCCCTGATCTTCAGGTGATCCAAATATTTTAGTCACAAAAAATGGCAAAATAATAAGTTAAGTTGTCTATAAATTTACATGGTGCTCTTCCAATATGTGCCCTACCGCGAAATTTACATTCCAATACGTGATCTACCTTAGATTATTCGGATTAGCAGCAGGTACGTTAGTTAGCCTTATAAGGCTAACTAACGAAAATATCACGACTTAACCTAACCAATCGTCAAGGGCGTATAGTTGACCTAACGATTGGTTAGGTTAAGTCATGATATTTTCGTTAGTTAGCTAGTTTCACGGTAGAGCACGTATTGGAATATGGTAGATCACAGTTTCGCGGTAGAGCACATATTGGAAGAGCACCATTTACATTTTCTCGACTAGCTAATCTCTAAATATTATAAACTATTGTAATGTAACTGTAATTGGTTGTGTAATGTCTATTTTTGGGAAGCAATATGTTAAAGTGATTAACACTGGGAAGCAATATGTTAAAGTGATATACATTGGGAAGCAATATGTTAAAGTGATATACACTGGGAAGCAATATGTTAAAGAGAGGTTCCTCAGAAGCAATATGTTAAAGTGATCCTTTATCAAAAATAGTATTGACAATATGACAAATCAATATATACATACAAAAGATTTTTCCACAGTAACTATAGGTAAACTAGTACACCATGTAACTTTTAAAATAGTAACTATACGTAAACTAGAACACCGTGTATCTTTTAAAATAATAATTTCTCCAAAAAAAGACTTACATTTTTTAAATCAGCGTAAAAACTACATTAAATATCTTATTTTCAAAAAAATAGGAAACATTTCTATGCACTTAAATAAAACCAATAAAGTTCACGAAATTCAAGCTGAAATCACATCACACAACCACACACATTTGTGTCTTATAGTAACTATGCATATTAGAAATTTGCAGGAGATTTGCAAACTGTTAGTCTATTAATGTCGTTGAACGCCACTAATACCTTAAAAGGGCTAACACAATGTTTCCAACGTTAACGAAGTAGTTTCTGCTATACTCTGTACTTATACGCGGTATGCAAACTAGCGCTTCAAAGTTTGCTCTGTAAATATCAAGCGCAAAACACGTACATACAAACTATGTGCACCTCTGAATTTATATCGCTACGTCTAGTTTCTAATTAAGTAATTCAAACTTAATTTTAAAAGTAATTGATCGTCATCGTAATAGACACTGAATAAATGTTTGCTATTATTTTGTTATACTCTACGGTCCTTGGGGGAAGTTCTACCCCCCCCCCCCCACCAGTGGCTACGTTAATGTCTGTATAGTTACTCAAAGAGTTGATTGTAAGTTTTTGTACTTGCTACATCTGTTCACCTCTCATTTTGAAAATAATATTAGCTTATGGAATAGAATTACATAACCTTAATTTTCACATTTACATTAACATTAGGGATCTGAGAATGTAATTCTGAAACTTTTATAAGATGACACAATACAGCCGCCATTTTAACTGAAGTGGGATACAAAAACTCTGTTAGTACAAAATTCTTATTTTGATCAAAAGAAAGAGGTGCCCAAACATTCGGCTGAAAAGAAATGCTTGTCACGAAATTATTTCCTCGCGATAGGTTATCTCGTAAAAGAAATTAAAAAGGGTAATGTAGACGTATTCAGCAAAAAACGTTTATAAGGGTAACCCCAGTTTTTAGAATATTTGTGTTAGCGCTCAAACGCACTCCGTTTTCTTTATCAATCTAGTCCAGAGCAGAAAATGAACTTTATAGGGGTAACATTAATTGTTTTCCCTTATTAAACGAGTTAATTTGTATTCTTCCACAAATATGAAAATGTCTCGCATATCACTAGATAAATAATATATATATATATATATATATTATATATATATATATATATATATATATATATATATATATATAGAGTTACAAGGAGTTACAAGGAAAAGAAGTACCTCAAAAGGCCTTGCGGCCCATACCGAAGAGGTACAATGGCAACGGGTGCCAGGGAAAATTTTCTACACCCTCAAATAGTGTGCAAGATTTGGTCTAACCTCTTCTTGAACTGATCCACAGAGGAACTGTTCACAACTTCTGAAGGTAACCTGTTCCACGTGTCACAGATCTTATCGGTAAAGTAATTCCCACACACACTAGTCCTAAACCGTTTCAAATCCAACTTCCAACCATTGTTGCGAGTTGGGTTATCATTTAAACTAAACATGCTTCTAAAATCGACATCGTTGAACCCGCGTAAGAGCTTGAAAACCTCGATCAGTTGACCGCGCAGCCTCCGAGTTTCCAGCGAAAACAAGTTCAGGGCGCGTAACCGTCGATTGTAGCCCATATGCCTAACGGAAGGGATTAACTTTGTGGCCCTCGCCTGCACTCGCTCCAGCCTCTCAATATCTTTCCTGATGGTGGGCGACCAGAACTGCACAGCATACTCCAGGTGCGGCCGAACCAGGGAATTGTACAGGGAGAGCACAATCTCCTTGTTCCTTTAAAATCTCCATAATTATTTTTCTACCCGGTTGATCCTGCCGGTACTTTCAAGTCCCAATGTGAATTAGTTTCTTTATGAGATAATAGATGGCGTTGAGAAGTAAATGTGAGCGTGTGGCGCCAGAGGCTGTTTACTCTTTAGTATCTCTGCCATCCCCTCCAGTGCTGCAGTGGAGCGTTTGTTCTCTATGGGCAAGGACATCCTGAGGGCCAAGAGATCATCCCTGTCTGATGAAAACTTTGATATGCTAATTTTCATGAAGGGCAACATGCATCTCATGGACAAAATGGAGAACGAGAAGAAGAGGGAAAATTAAATTATATATATATTGTGTTTTTCATTTTTTTTATAATAAAAGTTAACGTTAACGGTTTATTGGTAACTTCCGTTACATGTTTAACGAATTAACGGATTAACGGTTAACGAAGTTAACTTTTTGGTTAACGGATTAGCGGTTAACGAAGTTAACTTTTTGGTTAACGGTGCCCACCACTGTTAGTACCCCTCCCCCCTCCCCACGGGTGCGGTCTTTGCGAAATATTCTATACCCGGGAATTTCGAACTCCCCAACGTAGTCTCTACGATCAGTATGATTCCAGGACTCGGTGATAGCAACGATATCCTGGTATTCTCAGAGAGAGAGAGAGAGAGAGAGAGAGAGAGAAAGAGATTTTATAGGAATAGTTTAAATTACAGTATATATATATATATATATATATATATATATATCAAAGCTATTGACTTCTCCTTAGGGAAACGGAGCTTACAGTTGAAACAAACCCTCCATTAACAACAATAGTTCATCTTACAAATTACACCTCTTCTAACTAACCAACCAACCTACTTTCATACCTTTTAATGTAACTGACCATAACAGTTTTCTCTCAGTATCTGACGAATATGGAGGTTGACGTAATCATTGTGTATTTACCAGTTGAGGTAATTTTAATTTAATTCAATTTAATTTTAATGATTTTAATTTTCTTTTGTATTGATTTAATTTTAAGTATTTATTTTTATTTTTGTTTTAAGGTTTTAAGATTTATAATTCACCGATGATAACAGAGTTACAAGGAAAAGTAGAACCTCAAAAGGTCTTGCGGCCCATACCGAGGAGGTACCAATGGCAACGGGTGCCAGGGGAAAATTTTGTCACCCTCAAATAGTGTGCAAGATTCGGTCTAACCTTTTCTTGAACAGATCCACAGAAGAACTGTTCACAATTTCTGAAGGTAGCCTGTTCCATGTGTCACAGATCTTATACGTAAAGTAATTCCCACACACACTAGTCCTAAACCGTTTCAAATCCAACTTCCAACCATGTTGCGAGTTGGGTTATTTAAACTAAACATGCTTCTAAAATCGACATTGTTGAACCCGCGTAAGAACTTGAAAACCTCGATCAGTTGACCGCGCAGCCTCCGAGTTTCCAGCGAAAACAAATTCAAGGGGCGTAACCGTCGATTGTAGCCCATATGCCTAACGGAAGGGATTAACTTTGTGGCCCTCGCCTGCACTCGCTCCAGCCTCTCAATATCTTTCCTGATGGTGGGCGACCAGAACTGCACAGCATACTCCAGGTGCGGCCGAACCAGGGAATTGTACAGGGAGAGCACAATCTCCTTGTTCCGAAATCGAAATTGCCTCCTGATATAACCCAACAGCTTCTGGGCTTTTTTTTCCACCTCTGCGCACTGTTTGGTAAACTTAACGTCGCTACTAATTAGCACACCCAAGTCCTTTTGCAAATCAGTGGCCTCGATATTACTCCCCAACATCGAGTAGTCCGATTTGGGATTGGCGTAGCCAATGTGCATCATCTTGCATTTACCCAAGTTAAACGGCATTTGCCATTTTTCGGATCACTATACTATCCTACGTAGGTCCGCACGCAGTTGCTCGATCGCCTCCGGCGTCCCAACATTGGCCCCAAGCTTGGTGTCATCAGCGAATTTGGCGATCCTATTGACGATGCCACCGTCGATATCATTTATGTAATGATAAACAACAGTGGCCCCAAAACGGAACCCTGAGGAATCCCGCTACTGACCGAGGCCCAACCCGAACTAGCCCCTTTAATTACAACCCTCTGCCGCCTATTCTTCAGCCAGTTTTCAATCCACCTACCTATGATACTTTCCCACCGATACCCAGCGCGCGGACTTTGGCCATTAGCCGGCGGTGAGGTACCTTATCAAAGGCTTTCTGAAAGTCGAGATAAAGTATATCAATCGCCCTACTCTCATCATACTCACTCAACTTGACGTGGAAAAACTTGAGCAAGTTGGTGAGACACGACCTATGCCGTCTAAACCCATGTTGTGAGTCCCCAAGCAGCTTCTACGAATCCAAATGGTCAACGATCCTATGCGCTATTACCCCCTCTAATAATTTATCTACAACCGAAGTGAGACTAATGGGACGATAGTTCCCTGGACTTTCGTGATCCTCTTTCTTAAAGATAGGGGTCACGTTGGCTTCCCTCCAGTCACCAGGCACCTGGCCCGTCTCCAACGATTTGTTGAAGACTGTAGCCAGGTGGGGAGCCACCTGGTCGCGCACCTCCCGCAACACTCTGGGGAGGAACTGGTCTGGCCCACGAGCCTTAAATGCGCTCAGTTTGTCTATTCTATCCGCAACGACTGTCGCGGTACACCGAACACTATCCAGGCCAGCACCTTCGTGCCTGACGCCTGGCTCGGGGATGAGAGAGAGAGAGAGAGAGAGGTTTTATAGGAATAGTTTAAATTATATATATATATATATATATATATATATATATATATATATATATATTGTAGTAATGCAGTAATGCTTAGTTAAGAATATTAATTTGTTTAATTAAATAAGATAATGTTTAATATAAATTTACTAAAAATTGTGATGATTATGATAAAGCATGGTTGTTAGATTTGAATTGTTTAAAATGGGTAGGGTTGGTAATCCTAAATAGGCCCGGAGAGTGGACTATACCTATAACGGTTTTTCAGTCTTGAGGTAGACGCGATACGCGTAAGATTTAGAGCCATGTGATCTTAAAGTTAAATTGTTTTGCGCCCTCTCCGACCTAAATATATTTAGTAATATTTCATACTCGCATATCCCCTAATTAACTAAACCACTTTCGAAATTAATAAAACGTAATAAGTGTTAATAAGAGTATTAATACACCTTCCCCCCCCTTCGTTTTGTAACGGTCTTTTAGAGTCAGAACTCGGCGTCGCTACCGGAAACTATTATACTGCACGGCGAAAATGAGTAACGAGAGTGTACAGTTAAATGAAATAAAGAGCAATAGAGATATAGTAAAGTAGCAAGAAGCGTAAATAAGTAAATAATGAACAAAAGAAATAATAAAACCCGTTCACTACATTCTGGTGCTAGCGGTGGTCCTCTTACATCATATTTTGTGAGGCTTACCCACGTGTTAGTATTTCCATTAAAATTCTTAAAACCCGGTATAATAACAAATAGCGTTAATGAATATTTTATTTCGATTATTAAAATATCTAAATGCAAAATTTTACCCCGTTTGCAGCAAATTTCGTCGATTTTCATGCCTTAAAATTTCATTGTAAATAAAATTTAAAAATGGCGCTTCGCGTCCTGATAGCGTCCCTGACTCCTGCCTAAGAATTCAATTTGTTTCGTCCAGTTCCGTTGCTTTTCGTTTGTCCGACTCAGTATTGCGAGTCATTATTACGTTAAATTTTGTTCATTTCGGTTGGAGAGGGTATAGTTTGAAAATTATCGTGCTGCCTGAAGACTCAATTTTCTGTTCTTTTCGTTTCTCCCACTGTATGCCTTTCTTTCAGCTTACCTCTGTTGTTTACTTGTTTGTTTAAAACTTATGGAATTAGTGAAAATTGTAATAATCATAATAATAAGAATAATGATTTGTACGTAAGTATAGTTTGAATACAGTATGATACACAATTCATATGGTCCTTTCAAAGTGTTTCAGCGAAAATTTGTATCGCATTTCTGGGTATATATACATATATAGAACAACATTTCAGGAATATGAGAAATTTTCTGGGTTTCATTAGCAGATTTTTGATTATATTTCGATTGCCTGTATATAATAATAGGATTATTTTGTAAATATAGGTTTACGGGCTTTTTGCTTTGCTCGCTTCGCGCTAAAATAGGATTACGTTACAGTTAAGGGACAAATCGAAAAATAAATCTTAAAGATATTAAAAATTGTCAGATTGGGCCGTATAGGATTGTGTTAAATTTCCAAAATAAGCTACATTGGTTTAATGGAACTAGCGAAATTGTGTTGTGAAATTTCTATAAAAGTTGTTTTGGATATTTTTTTTATACTCATTAATTATATACAATTTGGTAGGTAAGCTGGTTATCTATTTTTTTTCCTGTTTCTTTCGTTTATTTCACGACAATTCCGACATATTTGGTAAAATGGCTATTGTATCGTACGTAAGAAGAATTTCTTGTAGGCCTATCGTAAAATATTGTTCGGAGATTAACCGTTATTACGGTATGTCTATTGAGTAGTAAATTTTTAGTTATTTAACAAAATTTTAATTGGTTTAACATAAATAAGCATACGATTTTTCTTTAAAAAGCACAAATGTTGACTTAAATTCTTAATAGCTCTTTCCA
Source organism: Bathynomus jamesi (assembly GCA_023014485.1). Lineage (NCBI taxonomy): Eukaryota > Metazoa > Arthropoda > Malacostraca > Isopoda > Cirolanidae > Bathynomus > Bathynomus jamesi. The sequence continues at coordinate 555,232 of JAJOZX010000599.1, forward strand.
CGCATAACATTGAACTTATTAAAATATAGGCCTAAAAGCGGCAGTAAAGTTTATTTTTATTTTGGCGGCCAATGTGAGTTACGGTACACATTTTACTAAATCTCGAGATTATAATTTTTTGAATTACAGAAATTTGTGTAGGAAGTTGTTATTTTCATATATTTTCCTTACGTTTTATAAATTCATTCAATAATCAATTTATTTATACAGGTAGGCCGATTTTTATTTTTCTTTCCAGTTCAATGACAATGGTAAAATTTTTAGTTCAAATTTAGATTGTATTCTAAAAAGGATGTTTTAATTTGAAATTTTAATTTGGAATTAGAAATGAAAAATGTCCTTTTTTTTAGTTTGAGCGTTTGCATGGAAAATATTACGAAATTATGTTAGGATATAATGCAGTTTCATTCGGTTAGGGATATTTGTATAGAGGTTCGCTTACAAACAAAGCGACCGCTCTTAATTACGCAATGTTTTAGTTTTGTTTACAGTGGATTGTGTGTAATTTTTTAGTACATATGATCTATTCTTATTTAGTATAACTATGCAAATTTGTAGTTTCACTTGGAAACGGTAAATTGCTGAGATTTTTGTGATTTGCAAACCATACTGAGGTTTCTGTTGAAGGAGAGAGTTGTATCTCAGATGTAATTTGCGAATTGCAAGTTCAATTCTTATGAAATTTGACGTTTCAAGTTGGAATTACTGTATTAAAATAATTTTTGGTAGTAATATTTAAATTTTTTTACTTTTTAATAACTGTTTAGAAAATTATTATTGGTTAAACCTTCAGTCGGAGTTAACTAATGCATTTGAAACATTGACTCGAGTGTACACTCGGAAATGGAGCCTCATAGATAGCCAGTAACGTTTTTGTGGCGTCTGTGTGCTCCTCCTCAAAGCAAGAGGGTTCATGATTGTCAGAGAATGGATGACATGAAGTTTCTGGGGTTCATTTTTGTCTTTTGTATTTAGAGGTATTGAGGTGATTTCTGACAATAGTTTGAACAATAATAATTCTTAAATTATACAAACAGTTACTATGTATGGGCGCTTTTATATTTATACTGTACAATTTTGTTTAGCGTTTCATGACTTTTTTTTATCTTCTTTGCTGTAACTGCCATAAGTGACCTTATTGGTAGCTAGATTTGATTAAATTTTGCGAATTTTTTTATATTTTTTTCCGTGAATTTGGCCAGAGCAAATGTGTAGTTATTTTCGAAGTGAATTGTCGAAAGAATTTGATAAATTAAATATGAAATGATAAGCAGTACAGAAACACGTTTAGAATAAACTTTTTTTTTCAAAATTGCAAGACTCAGTTTGGGGTCAACCAAGTTGAATCCGAGTTCCATCAAGTGAGTTTAGTCGACCGGATAGGTGATCGATCACCAATGAGAGAGAGAGAAGAGAAACCAGATGCGCATGGACTTGGCGCAGGATGGTTTCGGAAGAGAAGAGAGGAACCGAATGCGCAGGGACTTGGCGCAGGACAGTTCCGGAAGAGAAGAGAAATTTACGTGTGCAGGGTCTTGGTACACGAAAGTTTCGATCGAAGATGGTCTACTGGTATTTTTCGGGCAGTAGCTGGTCACGTTGCTCGAATGCTTCGCTAAATATGTGTCAACAAAGCGCGCGGTAGACAAGCCACGAGAGCTTGAACGGGCGCCTACGACTGTACTGTCCATACAGACATACAGTAGGTTCGTTGGGAAACGGCCTACGGCGGAGTCATCGTTTGATTGTTGCCAGTGGAAGAGTCTTTCAGCTGGACGTAGGAAGAGCAGCGTTCACCGACAAAAGTGGAGATGAGACAAGGCGAGTTTCTTCATCGACTTCTAGAATTGCAAATTCCGTCCAATTCCAGCGCGTGGTCCCGCTTTCAGATATCTCCCCCCCTGATCCTTTTAGAATTGGACGTCTCTTGTTTTTTTTTTCGCCATTGGAGAGAGAGCGGAACCATTATAGCGTGCTGCCCTGTTGCATATTGATTGATGCAATCCCTTGCATTCTAGCGAAGTGAGCAGGAGAGCTGCGATTGAAAATTGAAATCCGTTGTCAGCGTGCGGAGTGTCATCTAAACAACGTCCAGCAAACAAATGTACTGATTATTATCTAATGAAATTATAAGTGAAAAGGGTCCGATTATTGCCCATATTTGTTGTTTTTCGTGAAATAGTATGTGCGCTCTTGGTCAGTATTTTATGTAAACTTTTTCTTATTTTTTTCTATGTTGCCCTGATAGTAACTGTATAACTATACAAATAATTGTTTCGAATGTAAAGCGATCGTTGATGAGAAATCGCGGGAATAGATTGTGAACTTGGATTTGTGTAGCCACTGTAAGAAAATTTTCTGTTATTTTTTTTGGCATGTATAGATTAGTTACAGGTTGTAATTTAATTATTAGAGTGAAATGTTATTTTATGCAAATGTGAAAATTATAAAGTTTTCGGTTTTATAATATGATACAATATATGTATGGGAATTGTCATTCTATTATTTCTTGTCTATTTCTAAACTTTGAATAAAAAAAAAAAAAAAAAAAAAAAAAAAAATTGCAAAATATATAAGTTTGTTGAATAAATTTATTGGCATTGTTAAACGATATTAATAAGTTTTCCTAATGGAAAAACTTATTTTCAAGGGGGTGATGCGAGTGTAGTAATGCAGTAATGCTTAGTTAAGAATATTAATTTGTTTAATTAAATAAGATAATGTTTAATATAAATTTACTAAAAATTGTGATGATTATGATAAAGCATGGTTGTTAGATTTGAATTGTTTAAAATGGGTAGGGTTGGTAATCCTAAATAGGCCCGGAGAGTGGACTATACCTATAACGGTTTTTCAGTCTTGAGGTAGACGCGATACGCGTAAGATTTAGAGCCATGTGATCTTAAAGTTAAATTGTTTTGCTCCCTCTCCGACCTAAATATATTTAGTAATATTTCATACTCGCATATCCCCTAATTAACTAAACCACTTTCGAAATTAATAAAACGTAATAAGTGTTAATAAGAGTATTAATAACCTCCCCCCCTTCGTTTTGTAACGGTCTTTTAGAGTCAGAACTCGGCGTCGCTACCGGAAACTATTATACTGCACGGCGAAAATGAGTAACGAGAGTGTACAGTTAAATGAAATAAAGAGCAATAGAGATATAGTAAAGTAGAAGAAGCGTAAATAAGTAAATAATGAACAAAAGAAATAATAAAACCCGTTCACTACAATATATATATTATAATATTATATATATATATATATATATATATATATATATATCATATATATCATATATATATGATTTGTGGTGCTTTCATGGTTGACCCAGATTAGGACCAGTATACATGAATATGTGTAGAGGCCGAGGTCAGTATAAGGCGGCCATAAGGCGATGTAAACCGGAAGAAGAGTCTATTCGAGCATCAAAAGCCTGTGAAGCTCACATAAATAACGATAATAACAAATTTTGGAAATTTGTTAAGAATCAAACGGGTGTCAAAAATGTCCTCCCTCCGACAATCGATGGTGTGTCGGGGGAGGATGAAATTGCAAAGCTGTGGAAAAACCACTACTCTAACATTCTTAACAGTGTGAGTAGGGATAATCTTAAGATAGATTGCAGCGAAACGCTTGTGGGAGGGACAAGAGAACATATTTTGATATCATTTTCTGAAATAAAGAGGTTAATTAAAGAGTTAAAGACTGGTTCTGCGTCAGGGGTAGATGACTTATCGAATGAGCACTTAAAATATGCAAATGGCGTAGTATGTCTGCATATATCATTGCTCCTATCAGCCATGCTTGCTCATAGCTATATCCCTGCAGACTTCATGAGGGTATATATCTTGCACCTGGTCAAAAATAAGTACGGAGACATTCTGTCCAGCAATAATTACAGGCCTATTGCTGTCGCTTCCTGCTTCTCGAAAGTACTAGAAAAACTCTTGTTACTCCGATTAAATGATTTCCTATGGAGAGCTAATCAGTTTGGCTTTAAAAGGTCCCAGTCAACTGACCTGTGTATCTATGTACTTAAAGAAACAATATCTAAATACATTGACAGTAATTCAACCATTTATAGCTGTTTCCTTGATATAAGTAAGGCATATGATAGGGTGAACCACAATATTTTATTTGCAAAACTAGAAGACAGGAAGGTTCCCATGTACATATTAAATTTATTGAAATTTTGGTACTCCCACCAATCTTTCACTGTTAGGTGGGGCAATGTACTATCCGAGTGTTTTGGCTCCTCTTGCGGGGTGAGACAAGGCTCCTTGCTCTCTCCTATGCTGTTTAATGTGTATATTGACGGATTAATTGCTTCACTTAATGAGGCAACAGTGAGATGTTGTATAGATAACACAAGGATAAATAACTTAGTTTATGCCGATGATATGGTGTTAATAAGTCCCTCTGTTAAAGGTCTGGATCGGTTACTAAACGTCTGCGAAGTGTATTCGCAGAAACATGATATTCTTTTTAATGTTACAAAAACTAAGGTTATGCAATTTCATCCTAAAAGCTGTAATCAGCCAGCTGATATAAGGTTTAAAATTAATGGTGAAGTAATTGAGGAAGTACAAGAGTTTAAGTATTTGGGTCAAACTATTACCAGCTCCTTAAGTGATGACTCGGATATAAGAAAACAATCTCGAAGCCTGTGTGATAAAGAATATGACCATAAGAAACTTTCGTTTCTGTACAAGTGAAGCTAAAGACACACTCTTTCGTACTTTCTGCAGTAATATATACGGTCAGCAACTCTGGGTGAATTATAAAAAAGGTTCTGGCAGAACCCTAAATTTGCTGTACAACAGGTCTTTTAGACTCTTACATAAATTACCCCCGATATGCTCAGCTTCGCAAATGTTTGCTACCCGCAATGTCCCGAGCTTCCCGAGGTAACAAGACGTGCTCAACACAGTCTAATGCAAAGAATTAAAAAATCAATCAACCCGATCATCCAAGCTATCCATGAGTCCTGCCATTTATCCTCTAAGCTATGGACTTCTTGGTACGAAAACGTCTGTCTGTAGCTCCACTTAACTTCGACAGTGCAGTATTATTTCTAATCAATTGTATATATTTCTATCTTTATATTAGTATAAGAACTGTCATTGTATTAATAATATTTGTCGTATGAACTATAGTCTGCCAATAAACCTTTTCATTTTCATATTCATATATATATATATTAGTGATGTAGCGGATGTCATTTTTTTCACATCCGCGATGCGGATGAGGATGAGGATGTTTGATTTCAACATCCGCGGATGCGGATGCGGATGTCTACATTTTCGTTATTTTTTAGGATATATTCGAGATTTGTTGTGTTTAATGTATATAATAAGGTATTATATAGAGAGAGCTGTAGCTATAATGTAGTATAATTGATTAATTGTACAATAATTGCTGTACTTTTCTCTGAACATATAAAATAATATCAAGCATCTAACTAATATAGAAATCAATTAGTGAATTCGTCTGCAAATAAATTCGTTATATTTTGTTGAGTTTCAGCCACAATTAGAAACCATAATTGTGTTACCAGGATGCGGGACGTGAACCCAACTCAAATGCACCCCACCGACCTCTTTCCCCAACCTCCACCCTTATAGAAAGAGATCTTTAATTAGCTTGATAACTATTTATATTAAGTTTAAAGTTTTATTAGGCATATTTATAAATGAGTAATTAAAATAAAGTAAACTAAGATGTTCATCGTTTAATGTTCAAACTTAATTATAGGAAGGTTATGCTTAAGGAACATTAACTTTTCTGCCTTTTCTGCTGCCAGTCTGTTTCTCTTTTCATCATATATTAATCCAGCACTGCTAAATAATCTCTCGCTTGGTACGTTTGTTGGAGGACAGGCTAAATGTTTCCTTGCAAGTTTACTCAAGTATGGATAGATATTCTGCGTATTTTTCCACCAACTAATAGGATTGTCACATGCACCAGGCGTTTTTCTTGGTGATAGCTCTCGATCATTTTTACTACATCTTTTGACATCGCGTAGGTCTCGTCATTGCTGCTTGACTCAAGAAACTGAGAGACAGATTCTGTGATAGATTTGCTTGTTGAAGGTGTTGGTTCTGTCACTGAAACTTTTATTCTTTTGGTGGGTGGCGAAGCGACAGATTCAAGAGATTGAAGCTCTTCAACTGCTTTGCCAAGTGATGATTTAACTCGTTCTAATGTACTAGGTGAAAATAACTTAGCTTTGTAACGTGGATCTAAGTAGGTTGCAAGAGAGTAACTTCGTACAAGAACAGCCTCTCGTCTTGTCGCTTGCATCACTTTTGCGCACAATGAACTAGTTCTATTAATATAGTAGAATTTGATAATTTCCGCTTATTAATGACGTTTTATCTCAACGGTCCACATCCGCACAACATCCGCAGTCCAAAGTGCGGATGCGGACGCGGATGCGGATGCGATAAAATGTGCGGATGTTATGCGGATGCAGATGTGACCTACATCACTAATATATATATATATCAAAGCTGTTGACTTCTCCTTAGCGAAACGGAGCTTACAGATGAAACAAACCCTCCATTAAGAACAATAGTTCATCTTATAAATGACAGCTCTTCTAACTAACCAACCAACCTACTTTCATACCTTTCAATGTAACTGACCACACAGTTTTCTCTCAGTATCTGCCGAATATGGAGGTTGACGTAATCATTGTGTATTTACCAGTTGAGGTAATTTTAATTTAATTCAATTTAATTTTAATGGTTTTAATTTTCTTTTGTATTGATTTAATTTTAAGTATTTATTCTTATTTTTGTTTTAAGGTTTTAAGATTTATGATTCACTGATGATGACAAAAGATTTGTCGAAACGTCTGAAGTACAAAAAATAAACGAAAATGTTTGCTGTTGTGTTGGTCCTTCTTTTCATATATATATATATATATATATATATACAGGGTCATTCAAAAAAGACGCAACAGTTTAAATTGCATATATTTCGTAATATGGTTAACATACAGGAGTGATTTTTGTATTAGTTTACAGCGTACAATTGGGAGTTTTTATTTAATGAAAAACATGTTTAGAACCGCAGGGTTTCTTTCCAAGAATTGCAGAAATGAATCACAAAAATCATTTCTAACAGCTTTCGCTCGCTCAGTGAGCGTCTGATGCATTTGAAGTGTATAAGGAAACATGGCCAGATCTTTCTTTAATATCCTGTTGGGCGATGAACGGGATATTTCCAATTGTTGAGAGAGACGGTTAACAGATTTCTGAGGACTTCGCGTAACTGCCTCCTTTGCACGTTTAACGTTATTCACTAATCTTGCGAGTCTCTTCCTACCCACAACGCCTTTCTTATTGTCGGTTGCAGTAGCCGTATTTTCAAACTTTTGAACTAGCCTATATATCGTAGATCTGTTCGGACCTTTCCTGCAGTTGAATTTCTTGCAAAAATTACGTTGAACTTGAACTGCACTGCCGGTAGCATAAAATGTTTTCACTATAAACACACGTTGTTGTAAAGTGTACATCTTCCTAAACACTGACTAATGACGCGCTACACCTTAGGCTACAAGAGTCGTTCGCCTAGTGCCTTACGCTACTAGGCCTAACCGGTAACAAAACTCCCAGGTGTACGCTGTAAGAAGAAAAGTGAAGCAGAAGTAAAAAGAATACCTACCGACACACACATGCACAAAAATTAACACAAAATGTTCAAACAGAGGACACTACATATCAAAAGACAAAAAGGCAACCACGGAAATAGACCGAAGTTATCTTCAAATAAGGAGCTGAAACAACCATAAAAAACTAAGACCTCGGGTGAAAATGGGGAAGGAACTCTATGCAGATACTATGTAAGAGGTAATTGCAGATATAAGAGAGGACAATGTATATATGAGCACCTGACTCTGCGAATTCTAATATAATAATGGTCACTGTAAGTTCGGTGACCGTTGCAAATTCTACCACCCCGCCATTTGCAAGAACTACGCAAGAGATGGGACCTGCAAATACAGAAAAAGATGCCACTACCATCTTCTCATAACAAACTCAAAGAACAATAGGAAAAAGGAAAAGAAAATGGATAGAAAACAAAAAGAAACCTATGTATACAAATCGCGAACCAAATCTTTTCAACATCGCAGACACAATACAGCTGCTAAGCATCATACAGCACATACAGTCGAGACAGTTGAGAACCCCCAAGCAAAAGTGTTATCAGGCAAGAAGCTACCAGAACAGGTAAACGGAAACGCATCTTTCTCGGGGAACCATAGGGCTACAAAACACGCTACACTGAAGGATAATGAGTTTAGAATGTCTAAGGGGCAACGCAAAATTAAGAACATAAATACTGTCCTGGCTAATATAAAGGGCTAAAACCGAACCACTCGCTAAACAAAGTTTCATACCTGAAATGATTTATGGGTGAAATAAGGACTGAGATCGATGTCCCACAAAAACACATCTAAAAGATTGCCAAAAGAGACTGAAAACGGCGAATATTATATAGATAGGAAAGAAACGCATATCTATGGTTACAAATTACTACGAACTGATAGAACACCAAAAGGTAAGGGTGGCTGTGCTATATACGTACGTGAAAGTCATATGGCAGAGACGATAATAGGTAAATCAAACAGCTTTGTGGAACTTTTAGCAGTATAACTAGAAAACTAAACGTGGTACATATAGTCATTTACAAACATCCGAACACCCCATCTGCAAAATTCTCGGATGCCATTGCTGATATCAAAAACCTAATGGTCCTTAAACTCCCCTCTGCAAGGGATTTTAATTTCTTATAAAATACAAAAAGGTGGGAAGAAATATATATAAACACCAGGACAAGGGGTGCACAAGAGAAGACCAGCAACAAGCAAAAATGCTGATGGTTCAAACAAATGAATTTATTTTAACACAAGACATAACAGATAATACCAAAAAAATAACTGCCTGAATCTGGTATTCAAAAACATCATCATCTTGGTTGATGATATAAAAATAACCCCAACTATTATCTCAGACCACAGCATAATCGAGATGTATCAATAAATATAGTAGCAGCCTTTAACGAAAATATTCATATTGAAGAAAGAAGCAAATTTGATACTTTTAACCTAAACTATGATACAAGATTATAAATTGGAAAGAAATCAGATCCCACATTTTTTTTTATGCAGGAAGGAGGGGCCAAAAGCGAATGTCCACAAAAAGGTCCCCCTCCCCATTGAGGAGGAAGAGATCCAAAATCAAGATCCAGGGTTTCCGAAATGACTACATACTCTGCGTTTGAAATAGTGGAGGTCATAGCTGTTAATAGCTTTAAGAAGAGAACTGTGGCCATCTACAACCGCAGCTATAGATCGGCCAGAAAGGAAATCAGAGATAAAGGAACAGATAGAAGGATAGAAACCGAAGAAGGGCAGTTTGGAGATTAAAGATCTGTGCCAGACTCTATCAAAAGCTTTAGATATGTTTAGTGCAATAGCAAAAGTTTCACTGAAATCCCGAAAGGAGGATGAGCAAGAGTCAGAGAGATATTCAAGAATATCGCCAGTAGAGCGCCCCTTGTGGAACCCATACTGACGATCTGAAAGAAGATTGCGAGAAGATAGGTACAATATTTAAGAATCTTCCTATTAAGGATAGATTCAAAAACTTTAGAAAGACAAGAAATCAAAGCAATTGGACTATAGTTGGAGGGTTGAGAGGATCACCCTTCTTTCGGACAGCGGAATGAAAGCGAACTTCCAGCAAGAAGGAAAGTACTAGATGAAAGGCAAAGACGAAAGAGTTTGCATAGGTAGGGTGTCAGCACAGAAGCACAATTCTTGAAAACATGAGGAACACCATCAGGACCGTACATGGCCCAAATAGAGGGGAAAACAGTTTAAGAGGATAAAAAAACCCAAAGAAATGCTAACAACCTTAGAAGAAAAGACGCTGAAAATTTTTGAAAATATGTTCCGAAAGCACAGCCAAAAGGAAAAAGAATTTTTTCGAGGGGCAAAAGCGGACAATATTCCGCAAAAGAAAGAGAGTAGCTGCGAAGTTAATTGCACAGACAACAATGTCAGGGAAGTAATACAAGAACAACTGGAGAGTATCGATAGGGAAATACAAGAACAACTGGAGAGTATCGATAGGGAAATACAAGCCCTAAGTATGGGCCATACAGAGAGGGAAGAGGAAAATGTGGAAGAAGTAATAAAGGAAAAACCAAAATACTTCTATAGCTCTGCACAAAGGTAAACAAGAACGGGCGACACTATCGGAACCTTAAGGAAAGGAAACAATGAACTAGCCGACGATTTAAAAGGAATAGCTGAAACATTGAGAACCCAGTACGAATCAGTTTTCAGTACCCAAAAAGTGACAAAGTGGTACCTGATAAAGGTGCATTCTTTGAAGAGAAATTAGAAGGAGAGGGTATAACAGATTTTGATTTTACCTCAAAAGATATAGCACGAGCTATAGGACAAATTAAATCAAATTCGGCTGCAGCTCCGGACAAACGCAACGCCTTATTGATTAAAAACTAAAACTAAAATAGCTGCATCCCTATACTGCATATGGCGAACAAATACGAGGGAAATACCGAGCATCCTGAACAGAGCAAACATTGTCCCTATATATAAAGGAGGGGATAGATCTCAAACAAAAACTATAGGACCAGTGCCACTGACGTCCCATTTCACCAAAATATTTTAAAGAATAGTTAGAATGAAAATCTATGACTTGGAGAAACTGGAAAGATTGAATGAGAACTAGCGTGGATTCCGATCAGGACGATCATACCTACCACAACTGATGGAGCACTATAACAATACCACAGACGTCCTTGAAAATAACGAAAACTACGATGTCATGTATACGGATTTTGCTAAAGCGTTCGACAAATGTGATCATGGTATAATAGCACATAAAATTAAACATATGGTAATAACAGACAAAGTGGGAAAAATGGATGTACAATTTCCTGAGAGAACGTCTGGAGGTAGTTCGCAGCTCAGTTCCACAAGGAACAGTATTGGCCCCATTCCTATTCATTGTCATGCCAACAGACATACAGTAGATAATAAAGTAACTAACAACACTATAGTAACATCCTTTGCAGACAGTACAAAAATCAGCAGAAAAATCAGTAATGCAGAAGAGGTGGAAGCCCTGAAGAAGGATCCGAACAGAATATACAAATGGTCAGAAGATAACAACAAAATTTAACGAGAAATTTCAGCTCTTGAAGTATAGAAGAAATGAGGCGCTAAAACAGACAGCATATTATGCCCCAGATAGACAGGAAATTCAGAGAAGCAAGAAAACAATAGATTTAGAGGTTATAATGACCGACGATGCGAAACTTGAGACACAGAATCAGATAGCAATAAACAAAGCAAAAACAGTCGTGGGATAGGTACTGAGAACCTTTAAAATAAGGGACAAGGGAGTAATGATTCCTCTGCTGAAAACACTGATCATACCAAACCTTGAATACTGCTCAGTATTGAAATCCTCATATAAAATGGAAGAAATTAATAAACTAGAAGAAATCCAAAGAAATTTCACAGCCAAGACTGATTGCTGCGAAGAACTCAACTACTGGGAAAGACTTCCTAAATTAAATCTACGATTTTTCTCTTCATAACCAAAACGTCGTGGGAAAGCTACGCAAGATCACAATGAAAGGCTTGTGTCTCTCGCTCATTTTAAGTTGAGCGGCGGTGATCGGTCACATGACAACAACACACCACACTGTCAAAATGGCTGCCTCGCTAGATGTGCGTACGAAGCAGAGAACAGTTATTGAATTTCTTACTGCGGACGAGGTTCCTCCAGTGGATATTCATATCCATTTAAAGAATGTGTACGGCGACTCTTCCGTCATGGTTTTCATGTGTCCTTATTTCTAAGAACAAATTTGTTCTTATTTCTTAAGTTTTCAATTTTTCATTTCATTTGGCTATCAAAATAAAGTGTTGACGATATATTATGGATATTCTTATTTTTGGGACGGAATTCTTAGTTTTTGGAGTTGAGGTTCTGATTCTTATTTTTTAGACTTCAGAACCCTGTCTACCGTTGATGTGAGCACCGTTAGGCATTGGGCAAAGCGTGTCAAGAGGGTGAAGCTGATATCGACAAGCCTCGAAGTAGTCGGTCTGCAATCGCAGTGGCACCGGAAAATAAGAGTCGGATTGATGCGCTGATTAAACAGGATCGCCCCGCCATAACACGTGAGTTGTGCGAGACAGTGTGTATTGGAAAACCAGCAGCCATAAGCATCATACAGGAACACATACTCCAAGATTTGTACGCGGTGGGGTCCCAAGATTGTTGACGGAAGAGCACAAAAACAATCGGAAGTCCATCTGTATCGAACTCTTCGAATGCTACGAAGCCGAAGGTGAGGAATTTCTATCGCGCATAATCACAGGTTTCACATAACCATTAGGTTCAGATTACCATCTCTTTGTCCCGCTAAAGGATGGATTACGTGGGCAACACTTTGAGGATGACAATGACGTCATGAAGAAGGTTGGTGACTGGTTTCGATGTTATGATAAGTTTTACAACGCCGGTATACAGCGCCTGGTTTAACGTGCATTGCAGTTGACGGAGACTAAGTAGAAAAAAATAACTTTGTTTGTTCGTTTTGTTCGTTTTGTGTTTTTACAAAATATTTTTCTACTCTATTCTTAGACATATTAACAAGGCAGGCAAGTGTGTGAGCGTGTTTTCTGTAATTGGAGGTCTGTCTTGTGTAGGTGTCTGCCAACTCTTTGAATGTCGCCGAGTTTCAACTTGAGTCTCCTGCCGTGAAAGGTGTTTATGCAGCAAATTATATACTGAGTCGTTCATACTTCGCGGTGTTGTGCCACCACCAGAGTAGAGAAAATCTTTTTCCGGCGAGTAATATCAGGAGGAGGTCCCTGTATCTATCCCTTTACTTGTCCCTCATGGAAAATGAAAGTGTTTCGTGGGTGTTCACCCGTTGTTGCTTCTGCGAATTCAAGACTCTCCCACTTAGAGGTGTTTATGAAGCAAGTGACAAAAAATGAGTTGCTCGATGGTTGATCATGCTATGTGGGACACAATCAACCAGAGACGTCTCTCTAAAGAGGTGGGAGAATTAAGTGTAGGAGGAAGTGATTAAACAAACTCCCGCAAGGTTACATTATAATACCATTTTCTTAAGTTATATTATTTGTGAGGACAGTATCAAACCCTGAGTGTATTCAGAACTTTGCCCAGCCTTTTTAAGCATAATTTACACTTTGGCTTGAAACAACCTCCGAGGGAAGTTGGTTCCCGATATTAACTATTTTATAGAAGAAATTACCACAGATGGAGGTACTAAACGTTTTAAATTCCATTTTAAAATCATTATTTCTTGTCGGATTGATATGAAATAAAAATAATTCTAATCTTCGTTGGTAGTTTTGCAGCCTCATTGAAGGGATTAATTTTGTGGACCTTGCTTGTACCTTTCCCAACCTTCTATATCCTTCCTAAGGGACGGAGACCAAAGCTACACACAATACTCGAGTTGAGGTCTAACTAGTGAATTGTAAAGAGATATTACAATCTCCTTGTTTCTAAATTGGAACTGTCTTTTAATATAACCTAGTATTTTTAAGGCCCTCTTTTCGACTTCTGCACAGTGATTTGACGGTTACTAATATTATTAATCATTAGTCATTACTAATATAAATTCCTGTCTTTCTTTAGATCAGTCTCAGTCAAGTTCCTCCCCAAGAGAAAGTAATCGGTCTTTGGGTTCTTGTAACCTACTGTATGTGCATTACCTTACATTTGCCCAAGTTCAATGACATCTGCCAAGTAGCAGACCATTCGCCTAACCTATCAAAATCATTTTAAAGCGTTCTGACGGCCTCCTCATTACTTACACTATTTCCCAATTTGGTACCGTCTGGAAATTCAGAAGTTGCACTTAGTAGCCCAACATCTATATCGTTAATGTAGATGAAAACTGTAAAGGACCCAGAACAAAACCCTGTGGAACCCCACTGGTGAAACGGGGGCCACTCCGAAGCCAAGCCACTCCATTTATTACCAATCTCTGTTTTCTATCTCTTAACCAATATTCAATCCAGTTGGAAACGAGTCCAGTAATTCCTGGCCTCTAACTTTTGTCATCAATCTCGCGTGAGGGACTTTGTCAAAGGTTCTTTGAAAGTCGTGATACACTATATCTATTGCTCTAGTTGAGTCGTATAAAATATACATACAGTATTATGGAAAAATTCTAACAGGTTTGTTTGACAAAGACCTCCTGAATTCATGTTGAGAAGTGAAAATTAAATTGTTTGATTCAAGTTAATACACCATACCTTTTGTAATATTGGATTTCAACAGCTTGCCGATAATTGACTTTAAACTGATTGGGCGGTAATTACACGGATTTTGCCTATCCTCTTTTTAAAGACTGGTGTTAAATTTGCTAATTTCGAGTCGGGTGGAAGTTGAATATAATTACTAAATCATCAACAATATTGTTGCCAACCTATTTTAATACACTTGGAAGAAACAGGTCGCGACCAGGTGATTTGTACTTATTCATCTTGTCAATTATTTGCTGGACCACATCTTTCGTAAAAATTATGGTCTCTAAGGGATAGAGAGAGGAGAGAGAGAAAAATATTTTCTTATCTTGGGAAAACCCAGCGATAATGTATGTTATTTGATGACCTGACTTCATCAGATTAGATTAGTTTCTTTACCATCCTCAACATTCTGGATGCTTCAAACTATTTCTAGAACGTTCTGGAAGTTTGGGAAACCTTTAAGGTTGTTTTATTCAGCCTGTCTTCCTCCAGAATCTGATGAGGATGGATGTGTTAAACTTAATTCTTTGTTGGGAGTAAAAAATTTTGTAAAATGTAATAATTATTACATTTTTAAATATAAGTAAAATCGTAAATGAAAATTGTACTGAAACTTGAAAATTAGATAAACTGTGACCGTGAACAGGTTTTAATATGTAGAATCTGGGCTAAACTGTACATACTCAACAGCCAGTTTTAATTAGGTATTACTAACTTAACAAATTGCTCTCTTTGATACGGTTGACGTCAAATCGCGCCAGTATTTCAACCAGTTGCGTTCCTTGCTGCTATCAATGTGAGGACGCGCTTATATTTTCTAGCAGTGGGAGCCCTAGTGAAACCCAAACGCCATAGACTTTGTACATACATAATTCATTGTCATTAAACGCCGCAATTTTAATTATAAATAACTAGATATATAAATATAGGTTCATTTAGGGAGTTAAATACTGTAATATAAAACAATTAGGTTTAATTATGAACTTTAGTATAACTTACTTAAAATGTTTCTCTAAGTTATGGATGTGAGTGATTGGGGGAAGTTAAGAAAATCTGTGAAGCAAAAATGAAGCTGAAAAGGGACATTCCAGTGAGGCGTTATAAAACGCAGAGTGCTGCGCAGACAGGAAGGTAGTCGAGAGCAAAGGCAGACTAGACGGCGTTTCTTTTCATTTTAATTATTTTTATTTTAACCCAGGCCCTGGGTAAATAGGCTCTACTTTCACTATGAAGTCCAGTGAGTAAATTCAATCTAATTTTCTCCTAGAGTCTAGAACATAACGAAGAAACTTTCTTCCATCCCTATGCCTTCCCTTGTCCTGCGCTAGGCTTTTTACGATTGAATTATAAGTATAACGTAACGTAAGTTTATTTTTAACCTGTGAATATTGTGAACATAAGATTAAAATTTAAAACGTTTTCGTGTTGAATATCCTCAGTTGTAGTTATATTTTTAGTTCTATAAAGTGACAATAACACTCAGTACTAAATGATTCAGAATTGGCAGCCGACACGACGTAAAATAAAGTGGTAAATTTTATATATGGTACATCAGATTCTTCAGCTGAGGGCTGAGTGAATCATTACGAAAATAAACAAGAGATAATCAGGCTACCATTGTGTAACATTCTGTATGGTACTGTCCACAAACTACCTACCAATGTATAAATTTTTTTTATGTGAAACTGTCTAAGTTGCCATTCATTTTGTTTAATATTATTGGTGCAATTTGTGTAACATCTATGGTTCGGAACTCCTTTTTAACGATAGACAAATGCATGTTAACATTCACTCGGCCACGCGTCAACAACCTTTTCTTGGCCACCAACTACGACTAGGTCACCGTTGACCGCCGAGAGGAACCCGAGCCCTTCACCTGAATTTTACGTACCTATGTAACTCTATGTAAATAATATCTTTTTATTTTAAGTCGTAAAAATATATACATTTGTGTGAAGTGTTACTCAACTTTAAAAGATTTTTGAAACTTACAGTAATTTGAAGCAATAAATCTTTCCAAACTGTGTATATCTATTTACTTGAAACATTACTCTATTTTAAAAGTTTTTCAAAACTTCATTTTGGTAAGTAACATCTTTTAAATAAGATATAATGAAAAACAAGTTGCCAGAGTGGGGACTGGACATGGAGGGATATGTCGGTTGGGATGTAGCTTCAGACGTCTATGGACGTCTCTGAGGAGTATTGGGTGACGCTCTAAAGTTCATATTATTTTCTACATTATTAATATTATCATATATACACTACCGGTCAAAAGTTTAAGTACACCCTGAGTAGTATAGCCGCAAAAGGGGAGAGTGCAGGAATGTTGCAATGTTGCAAAGGGGTGTGGGTGTTATGCAACATGTTGCAACGGGGATAGGGTTGTTGCAAAGGGGGGAGGGTGTTGCATAAAAAATCCCTGCAAAGGGGGGTGGGGGATGCTGCAGGTGCAACAAGGAAAACTTGGAGGCGGCGTTATCCCCCAAGAGAAAGGAGGAGAGGTGTTCACCTGGCAGGAGCCAAGTGCATATTAAGACTTCAGCCGAGTAGGCGTTGTCTTATAGACTCCTAATCAGCCAGTTGGCTTAGAAGGCGTAAATGGCTTGAGTTGCCAGATAGCGCCATGTATTCAGTTGCCAGTTTGTGCTATATATTTAATTAATTAATTCTAATCGAAGACTGAGTTGTCAGATACCATTGTATACATTATTATAGACTCCTAATCAGCCAGTTGGCTTAGAAGGCGTAAATGGCTAGAGTTGCCAGATACCACTTTTTAGCATTATTATTGCCAGATACCATTGTATACATTATTATAGACTCTTAATCAGCCAGTTGGCTTAGAAGGCGTAAATGGCTTGAGTTGCCAGATAGCGCCATGTATTCAGGCTGAGTTGCCAGATACCACTTTTTAGCATTATTATGGTGAGTTGTCTCACTAAACAATTAAAAGATTTCGTTCCATCAGATACCATTGCTCAGGTACACAGTTGCCCGATTGTACCATTTATTTAGTTGGTTTAGAATTCCGCTAGTAGGTTTAGAAGGCGTAACATGATATAATTATCCAAAAGAATTAAGTAAAACAACATTGCATCATTCTGTTTATTATAAGTATATAGAAAATAAATATACATTTCAATAATAAGAAATATATATACACACACACACACACACACAATTATGGAGATATATAGAAAATAAATATACATTTCAATAATAATTGAGGAATATGCATATAATCAAAAAAATATATACACACACAATTATGGAGATATATAGAAATAAATATACATTTCAATAATAATTGAGGAATATGCATAAAATCAAAAAAATATACACCCACAATTATGGAGACATATAGAAATAAATATACATTTCAATAATAATAGAAATATGCATATAATCCTTCAATATAACAGTACAGGAGAAATATCACGCAAATATATAAATACATTTCACTTTTTTTTCAAAATACTAAACTCGCACTTAATCGAGTTTACAATTACATCATTATTGCTCTGCATTACGCAGTATATGCGGCTTAATAATATTTCACCGCTTAAAGTATAGGGAAACCTGTATTCGATATGAAGGGCTTTCATATCGTTCAGTACTATTTTTGTTCCCACTTTACAACCGGTTGGTAAGTCATCTTTAAACACGTCTAGAATACAATCAAAAGCACGCACAAAGAGTTCATCGTTAGCTACATTATTAAATACAAGTTTATAAACACGCTTTTCCAATCGAGGGTTTATTTCTACCGACTCGAGCTTTTCAATCGTGAACTCACTCAACATAGCGGCAATTGAAATAATCTTCTAAATCGTTACGACCACTGCGCGTTATATAAAGAAATAGTTCTTCAGGGTGAACGGTGTAGGTGAGCTCAGCCTTGTACCGATCAATTGCTTTGTACCAAAGTTCATGGTATTTAAAAGAGTCTAAACTTTTTAAATAAACGTCCAGCTCTAGACCATTCTCACCCTGTTCAGCCCTACACTCGGTAAACCCATCGAGCAGAGCGATATATGCGTATTCAAGTACTGTATCAAAATAAAGCATGTCCGTAACACGCGCGTCTAATATAGGTTTCAGCTTGCGGAATCCGACGATTTCAAACATTCTGTCGAGGATGAAACGGTTTCACGTAGGAACAAGAGCGTTATTATCAGAAGCATTCTTCCACATCAGCCGTATATCAATGCACGGCCGATCGTTATTTATACACAACGTACATACAACGGCGTATGAGGGTGCGTCACTAATCTGCTCTCTTCTTGTACCTACGTTAGCAGGTATTTTATAACGATCTTCACTCCACTTCTCAACTATCACGAAGATTCTATTCATCTCCTCGACACTTAAATAAACCCGTTTGTTTGTTTGTCTACATTCCGTTTCCAGTACATAGCTAACGGTACCGGATTTACGCCTGAACACGCGCAACGATTTCGTCACGGACACATCGTACGAGGCGTTGAGAATGCTGCTCAAAGGAAGTTCCATCGTATTCGAGGAGCGCATGTCCACTCGGTTCAAGCTCTGAGATAACTATGAGCCGTGTGAGGCACGCAGGTAGGCAGGAACGGTTCGACGGGCGGCTGACTCGATGATACGTGAATGGGGTTGTTCGAACTCGTATGATCCGCGAGTCGCACCATAATCGAATTGTTGTACATATTGGGTAGGTGTTTTTCCGGTACAAGAATTAATTTCGGTTTTATCACTACCAGACTACGCACCAGACAGTTTCCCTCAGGATAATTTTCACGAACTAGGCACATTTTATGTTTTACTAAACATCTTCACACTCCGGCGCACTATTTGAGAGGAACATATGCTCATATTTTTCCTTTCTGCCCATCAAACGATACTCGTCTCTAAAGTCTGTTAAAAACTCACGCAGGGCACTAGCTACAACCTCACTACGAACCTCATCATGATATACATTAATATAGTGATAAAAATACTTAAGATTGTCCATGATCACGAGAGTCACATTTTCAGTCGTAGGGTATGAGTAATCGACATGGTGTAGCATGACGTAATACCGCTTGTCACACCACCCATCCGCAAGACTCATTATCCATACCTGCTGCTTCTCTTCTGCACGCGTTGTTTCTTTTACTTCACGGTATATGTGAGACTTTATAAAGTTTAGCTCTGCAGCATACTTCAGCACATCGTCTGTGGGGGTAAAACTGGCGTTACGTGAGTTCCCCGAGTATAGGACCTATGTCCCTATCGGGGAACGACCGGTTTCTCCCCCTCAGCATAGATTTCCAAGCAATTTACGAAGGGGTCCGGGGCTCAGGAGATCCCCCATCCCCTACGATGTGGGAGGTGTTCTTTTCGGTCACGTGATTGACCAGTGCACTGCGTCGATTAGCTGATCATTCCATTTCTAGGGCTAGGAGTCGAGGGGGAATCTTCTCCTCCCAAGCCATAGGCCTAATGATAGGCTGTATTGGGTTCCCGGAGTCAAGGGGACCCGATAAGTCTTTCGGGGTACGACAACACGTGAAAACCGTACCTTGCACCACGTCGGTTAGCCTATGATTCCATGAATTTGTAAGGCTAGGAAGCGGGGGGAAATCTTATCTAATCTTCTCCCCAGAGCCATAGGCCTAATGGATAGGCCTCGTATTGGGTTCCCGGAGTAATGGGATCGCCGATGAGTCTAAGCGTGTGCCGGGGACAACCTGGAGAATTTTGCGAATGGAGCTAGTAGCCGCGCAAAGTAGCCTCTGTAGCCGTTCAATTAATTCTCGGTCCACGTCCCCCGGGTACCTATCGAAGTTTGACCGTGGCTGAAAGCACCTATGAAAAGGTAGGGCCGGGGTGATCCTAGCCCGGCAGCAGACCCCTCTATAAACCACTCGTTGACTTATAAGTAGCGCGTCATAGGGCCTATGACTTCGGCCAAACTTTTCCATCAATCGCGCGCCCAACGCCTCGGCTCGTCGGAGCAACTGTCTCTCCGGTGCCTATGGCGGCCCATCGGGCTAGCGATCAGCAATAAGTAGAAGATGGAAGGTCGCAGATTGGGCTCTAAAGGCGCCCGAAATCTTGTGAGTTTCAACAGGCAGGTAACATCTTGCAAGGGGTGAGATCGTGAGTTTTAGTCCCTGCCCTCTCACGGAATCTACCGGTTGAATTAATTCCCGTAGCAATGTGATGTAGGATGCTGCCTAATCGAAATTCTCACAACTTGCCCAATGGGTGTTGTAGACCGTCTGTGAGCCTTCAACGGTCTCACCAGAACATCCGTAGAGTATTTGTACATCTTGCAACTTCGCACAATCCAATGTGGTTTTAAAAGAGGCATAGGAGGGGGGAATAGGAAGTTTTTCGGTATCCACCACATCCTGGCACTTTGCTGAATACCATTTCATAAACGTTGTACAAGCAATATTAAAGGTAGCCATTTGAATACACGTCTGATCTCCTTTTTTTCTTCTACGCTGGCGAATACACGTCTGATCTCAAGGGCTTACTGCAGTCGACTGACCACGCAGGGACTCCCAGATAGTAGCATGACTCACGTTGCTGATCTTACAGTGGGCGGAGCTTAGAACTTTCACCTGCGCACACACACACACACACACACAAAGGAGAAAGTAAAACGCCAATTGAAACATGATTTATTTAATAAACGAGATATTCAAGTTATATATATATTTACAAATACGATTTAATAAACGAGATATTCAAGTTATATATATATTTAAAAATACGTGTAATAAATCAATAGATACATCAAAGATTATATACAAGACAAATACGTGTCAGTTAACAATAGAAGCATCAAACGTTATGGTATCCAAAGGGTATGGTATCATAGGTACCAGGTAACTGGTAACATTTCCTATAGGTGTTACGGCACACCTTCGTACCCCTAAGTTCCTTCACGCCCCCCAGCTTCTGCGCCCGAAAATTGTGGGTGCCTACAATTAGTTGGGTAGGTCGTTCGCCCTCATCATCGTCCAAACACACTAGATCCTTCAACGATTCAAAGTTAACAACCCGCCGATTCGCATGGTTGAGCGTAATACCCTTTGCGTAATACCCTCCCCCACCCCGACCCGTACCCCATAAGTTTTAGGTCCTGTTGAGACAAAAGAGTCGGCGTATGCGTTGTCCCCATACTCATCCTTGATCTCATCAGTGAGTTCGCCGAGGAACTCCCCAATAGCGGGCATGTATTCACCCTCCCTCTCTGTGAATATCACGCTATCTGTATCGGCATACAATACTCTCCGCCCAAGAGAATGCAATAGACCCCAAAGTTTTATACGGGCATAGGCTGTTGTGAAGCTGGCCACAAGTATGTTTGTAACCCTTGAGGTATCTGTGGCCAATTCATTGTTCTTGTACTTTATTATGTAAGTATTACCTACATTCACGATCTCCATGACCGCTTTATCGGAGCATTGGCATAATCCCAGACATCACTATAACTTTGTGCCAAATGAATGTTCCCTTTGCTGGTATGCTGTGCAAATTTTCCCCATAGACTGTTTAGACACAACTTTGCACTAAAGCGCTTGCCAGGATTCTTGGCAATTTGGGCACGATCAAGTTGTATACCTTCGCGGTCGCGGTAACGTTGAATATAGACAGACTTTTCATCTTCCGTATCAACTCGCGGATACCCTGATGCCTCAACCTTATCCTTCAAAAAGGCGTTTATATATGGTGTGAAAAGGTTGGGTAGCTTCTGAAACCTCCACACCTCATGTATCTTCATTATTCTATAACCATGGCGTACGGCTAGGGCCAGCTCAGGACTTGTATATACGCCTCTGATCTTACGCTGGTGGGGTATATGGTTACAATCGCCGTTATCCTCTTCCGCGCACTTCACGCACAGGGGAAACATGAGCTTGTCGTCGATAACGACAGGTAAGATTGGCATCCATAAATTGCGTGGGGGGAGTACGTCTACGAAAGAGAGCCCAAAGTAACGATCATTCAAATTTCTTGAAAATTCATTGATGGAGGGCAGGTTAGGTCCCACCAGTTTCTCAGGAGCGCCCACGGGGTACGGATTGTTCTTCATCACGTATGGGTATAAAGAACAGAAATCGTAGTAATGGAGCTTCACGCCCTCCGTAGGTGGAAAGTATAGTCTGAATGGATTTGTACGTCCTCCAAACAAGCTATCACCACATTTGAGAGGATCCAGCACCATTGAACGCTTGATCGTGTTTATTTCCTCACGGTACACCTCGTCTGTCTCCATCCGTGCATCATATTCATGCTCCCACAAGACTTTGTGAGTGAACTGTGATCCTATAAGTTGATCGCGGTGCGGGTCCCTGCAAGACAGTCGGCAGGAGATCTACCGTGGATATCTCCGGCGATTCCGCACTCAGGACGGGGGCATCCATGCCACCAGCATCCGTTAAAGGAGTACACAGTCTTCACACCAGTGACACGGTTTTCACTTAACCCATCAACCCAAAAAACGCGTCCATTAATCTTAATGGGTACTTCACCCGTGTTGCGGGCGTGCTTTATGTATACACCTGTCTGTTGCTGTAGGTGTATGAGCCAGTAAATAGCCTTGTGTCCGTAACTGCGGGGGTTGTTTCGGTGAATAATGGCTAAGGTGTCTTTAGGCATGAAGTTATTCTTGAACACCGTAAAACATAATGATGCGATGGTGGTTGCGACTTGCAGCGGATCGCATTTGAAACGGGCTATGTACATCCTTCTAAAGGCCTGGAAACATACTCTAAGCACGCGCACATCATTCACGCAATAACGCTCACATTCATCAGCTATATTATAAGGGTTACTTTCATTAAAACTGTTGTTGTATCGATCAAAGTCTTCACGTTCATCCATACAGTCATAGTTAAAATAATGTTTGGGTGGTGGTGGGCCTACGTAGTTTAAAGTCTCGCTGGTGAGGAAAGTGTAAGGGAAGTATTCTTTGGAAACTTCAGCTGCTACTCCCATCACCTTGGGTAGCTTTGCTAATTTACAAGGTGTGAATAATAAAGTGTCTTTAAATTGTACGTTGCCTCTTATCTGCATCTGTATTAATTTGTTGCCTCTTTTCAATGGATCACCTGTAAATATCTCAGAGGATTCGTGTTCAAGCAACTCCTTATAAAGGAACTGCGTGTCAAACTTTGCCCCGTTATGAGCGAGAATATACACAGTCATTTTTTTGAACTTGTCGGCTAACTTGACAATATAGGACACAAATAGTTTCACAGGACTATCGCGGACATTCGTTTTAAAACGTTTGTCCGTTTACCGCATTTGGGGCACTCGTCACATTCGATCCCCATACACTCATCACAGATGGTCTGGCTCACAAGTAAATGTGGAATTACCTCTTTGGTTTCAGCGTTCGTATATGTTTCTATATCGTAGTATACAGTTATACAATGATTATTTTTAGGCTTAGCATCTTTCATATAACATACATGCTTTACTCCGTCCGCCTTATATTCCTCCTGGCATGTAGGACAGTGAATCTCGTCACACTTGTGCTTAAATTTCCCCCAATTATCCATTGTGTGAAACATACCACATTCACAGATTCTCATTTTCCTGCACGTGCCAATTGATTTATGGAAATCAAAGCAGTTATTATTGAAGAATGTGCGTCTACACACATCACAGTCTCTCTTCTCAGCTTCAACTACACTGCTTTCACATTTGGTGCTTTTACACTGCTCACATACCATGTGACATTCTTTACAATGTTTCACTATATCATCCGCAAACTCGAGGCACCCCTTACACAAATCATTATGTCTCCCATATTTTCGACTTTTGTCATAACTCGCTTAAAGCCACCTTATATTATGGATGGGGAGATACGTTGTCCCTGACAATCCTAAAATAAGTAGGGGTCTTGTACGATCTCTCACACAGCTTTTAAAAACATACACAGTCCTACGACGATCATCCAACCCAAATACAACTATACGGACATTCATTTCCTGTTCTACCATTCTCAGCTCTTCAGGACCCATATTACAGTCAAATTCAAGTTCACAGTCTACAGCTAGTTTACGGGCACGTTCCACGACCGTAGGCAGCCAAATTTTTTGAGTCCGTGTATTTTGTACAGTAAACATACGTGCTAAGAGTACTGCTATAAAGCCGCAACCACGATCGACGTTTATATGCTTTCGGTAAATAGTCGGAGAATTGAAGTTAAGAGTATACGGTATGGCACTATGGCCCGCAACACGGAATACACGATCAATATTTACCGTGAAGTTGTCCATATTAAAGGCTATACTACTTTGGGCGGCCTGCATTATACGTCCTAATATATATTCTACATCTTCAGCCGCCAAACGTCTAAATGGCACTATCACCCAATAATCATCTACATCACCGTCATCTGACCCGAATCCAAAGGACAGACTCGTCCTGACTTCACGCTCGTCGCGGTTCTGAAGAGCAAACTCTACAATACGCTGTACAACCCGGCGTAGCCCGCGCTCAATTCCATTGCTATACATGGCTCTAGGGTCGACCCTGACTCTATACCGATTTCTAGTCAAGGTTGGGGTGGGGGCTGCGGAGCGCACCATGTGGAAGGATCAAAGGTACAGGGATCGAATATCGTAGACATTGTCCATGATCTGGTGAGAAAGTGGGATAGGCCATCACCATCAGGATGGAAGCATATTAAAGCAAGACTACAACAAATAAATGTCCGTAAAACGTTGATAGGAAATCTGAACAGGTTAAAAGACTTGGAACATGCAACGCATGTGACACAATTGAAGACGCCGTCACCCCCGGCGGTAACACCTTTGAAGAGGAGAAAGAAGAGGTTAAACCAACCTACCCACGTGCCTCTAAAATACGCAAATGGCTAACGTATTAACTAAACGCTATTATGACATTTCTAACCCATCCTCTTACGGCGGCGTAGATAGACTGTACAGAAGTGTTTACGGAGTAGGGAAAAAAGATGTTGAAAAATTTTTGAGGGAGCAGGACGCTTATACGCTTCATAAGCCTGTGAGAAAAAGGTTTAAAACAGCCAAGACAACGGCTTCCTCGATTGATTCTATTTGGCAAGCAGATTTAACAGACATGCAAAGATATTCTGTGTATAACGATGGTTACCGCTACATTCTATTCATAATAGACGTATTCTCTAGATATCTGTGGCTAGTTCCTCTGAAAAATAAATCACCTGAAACAGTTGCTAAAGCCACCAAAACGCTAATGTTAAAAGAAAACAGGGTTCCTGGCTATTTTTGTACGGATATGGGGAAGGAATTTATAGGCCGTGCTTTTCAGAACATGTTGACAGAGTTTAATATCAGCTATTACACAACCAATTCTATACATAAGGCTTCTTTAGCTGAAAGAGTTCAGCGCACCATAAAGGAACGCATGCACCGTTATTTTACACATAAAACACAATACAGTTTTCTAGACATTCTGGAATCATTGGCATCATCCTACAACCGCTCACACCATCGCACGATTGGGACAACACCTAACGAAGTTTTAGAAAGAGGTACGCTCCCGAGAAGAGATGGATCACCAACACCACTACCACACTCGGCGCGCTTCAAAATCAATGATTATGTAAGGCTGTCGCGTTCGGGGAATAAATTCGCAAAGGGTTTTGAGCAAGGATGGACACGCGAGATTTTTAAAGTTAGGGCTATGAGACTTAAATGTGAGATAATGATGTATTATATTGAAGATTTGAATGGGGAAGAAATCTCAGGAGGCTTTTACCGCGAGGAGTTGCAGAAAGTTGCGTTTAATTTAGGAAAAAATGTTTAAAATTGAGAAAATTTTAGGAAGCAAAGGTTCAGGAAAGAGAAAAATGTACTTGGTGAAATGGCTAGGGTACCCAGAAAGCTTCAACACCTATTAAAAGCTGATGCAATAATGAAGCTTAAATAGTATGCAACATGGCTCCCTAACCATTTCTACGTCACACTCCGGTCCTCCTCGTCCCTGTCTGTACACCCTAACAACACACTAGCCAACTTTGTAACAGAACTCCACGGGCACATGAATTGGGTCGTGATTCGTATGAGGTGGGGATATGCGAAATTCAGCTGGACACCATCTTTTTAAATATTGAACATAAAGAAACCGTTTTTACGATTCTTAGAGACATTGACGAGTGTGAAAAAGCTGGGGTAGCTATGGATGAAACTATACGTATCGCTCGGACTAAGGTTGCACGGTATACAGTACAGAAGTAAGACTAGGACCGGGTCAATATGGTTCGTCGAGATGTTGTGATAGGCTTAAACGTAAGTTTAAGAAACTCAAACCTTACGAATGATTTAGTATACGAAATCGTAAACAAAGGAAACCCTGCACATACACTAATCCTAAAATCAAAGACTAACAGACGTATTAAAGACCATAGAAAGTTCAAAATTCTAACCAATGGCCGATATAGCGCAGCATTCCAAAGAGACACATTTCACGAGACACAGCATGACTTGTCGAGATTAATGTATCAATTGAAGATGGAGCAATTGGCTGAAAGGTCCCCAGACATGTGCATATTTACAGTAATATAGTGGAGCACCAGTTTGTTGGGGATACCCAGGCACGCCTGCTGCGCATTGCTCACATCCCCAACCATAGAGGAAGGAGTTTGAGTATTACATATGACAGACCCCATTATGTGAATGTCGCAACTAATTTAATAACCAATATCTCAATATATATAAGAATGATTGGGGTGAAAACTTCCCATTCGGTAACGGGAGCTTAACAGTGAAGCTACACTTTCGACGCACTGAGTTATAATGGATGGAAAGCCTTTCACCGTCTATCGAGGGGTGAGATACCAGCGCGGTAGTGGACTTGGATCCATTTTTTCATCCATACTACGTACGGCTGTTCCTTTGCTGAAGAGGGGTGCCAGATACCTCGAAGGAAAGCGCTACAATCAGGTCTTAACACTGCAGAAGACATATTGGCCGGGGCTAAACCTAAAGAAGCTCTAAAAAAACATTTAAAGCGTACACGGGACGAAATCATCAAAGATGCAAAGAGAAAAATGCGTGGTGGCGGGAAGAAGAAGAGGGCTGCCCGGAAGAAGGGGTCACGTGGTATTAAACGTAAAAGGCTATCAAAAAAGAAGTGCTGTAAGCGAATGAAACCTATGGTTGACCACTTTTTTGACTGATATAAGCTAAGGACATTGATCTCATGAATCATAGTTTGTTTACCACTTGTCGAGAGAGGAGGCACTATTTCTAACTCGCCAAGGCACGCTTCATCCACCCATGTAGTTCACAATGCTGTAAATCGGAGCTGTCCCTTTTTGAGCTGCCTCCAACCCAAGTTTCTATTGAGCACAGTGATTTTATTACAATTAACATTTTAAACACAATTAGTTCCCCGAGTGCACCTATAGAATTCGTGATACCCAGCTCAGGCCCTTACTTTTTTGATCCAAGCTGTGTGCACATGTACGCTAAGCTATGTATAGCCCATTCTGATGGAACGGTCTGCGATGACAAATATGCTGTATACCCTGAAACAAACTTTCTGCACTCCATATTCAACCAGTGTGACGTATATTTAAATCAGACCAACATATCGGCAGGCACGGGGTACTATCATCTACGCGCCTATCTGGAAATGTCCTCAACTTTTCCAAAGAAGCGAAGGCTACCTTTTTAAGTGCCGAGGGATATTATCAAACTAAAGATGAAAGTAGTATAAAGGACAAATTTAAAAATTCTAAAAAGAAAATATACGAGTGTTTTGGACGTTGCACACAGATTTCACTTTCAGGAGAAGTTGCTTGTCAACGGGGTGGATATGAAAATAAAGCTCACCCGCACGAGTCCTGAGATCTGCTTAAATCTGGATGCTGATCAAGAAGAGGGTGCAAAGCCCGTTGTGGTTCACATTATGGACACATACCTCCGCGTACGGCGAGTGAAATTAAGTTCACCAAAACAACTAGAAATTGAGAAAAATTTACTAAACGCTACAGTGAAATATCCTATTAACAGAGTACAAATCAAACTATATACGGTTCCTGCAGGGTTGGCATCGAAGCAGATAGAAAACATTGCCCTGGGAAATCTTCCTAAAAGGATATTAATCGGTATGCAGGACCATGCTTCGGTGAATGGAAAATATAAAAAGAGTGCCTTTAAATTCGAGAATTTCGGACTTAAAAATATAACTCTATACGTTAATGGCACTGCTTTGGGTGGAACAATGGGTACGGACTATTCATCAGACGCTGTGTTACCTCTTTGTGCCAGAGCCTATAGTAATCTGACCCATATTGCAGGTGATTGTGATGAGCTTGGTAATGGGGTAACGCAGGAAGAATTCATTGATCAATTTAACCTTTATCCGTTTGACATTACACCTGACTTATGCTAGCGTAAATACCCATTTAACCCCACAGCAGAGCGGAAACATCTCAGTGCGGCTGGAATTCGCCAAGCCTATAGACGCTCCTATTAGTGTACTAGTATATCTCGAATCGCAAGCCCTAATAGAAGTAGATAGATTTAGGAGCGTTATCACTGACTTTTAAATGGATGCTAATACACTTCAGAAAGTAATGAATAGTGAACGAGTCACACGTTCCAAATTTATCGGCGTGTTTGCGAAGAATGAAACATTGAGTTTGCCAAGTACGCGAGAATGCGGTAGTCTTATTGTGAACACAGATGTCATCGGTAATGAAGGGATTCATTGGATCGCTGTCTATTTTAAAAATAGACAGCGCCTGTACTATTTTGATTCACTCGGTACTCAACCCTGGAGTGACCCTATTATTGTAAAATTTCTCGCTCAGTTACATATTCCCGAAGTTGTATGGAACCCGTTTCGTATACAAGGATATTTTAGTAATGTTTGCGGAATGTACTGCGTCTCATTTCTCATGCATATGTCATGTGATAAAGAATTTATAAATTTTTTAAATTTATTTGACCCGTGCCACACTCGCCGAAACGATGAAATGGTATGCAGACAGATAAAAATCCGTTTTCCAATTGTACGTACTCGTTGTATAGTATAATGTTTTTGTTCGTGTGTGTATATTTGTAACGGTATATTCTGTAGTTGGTTATTGTACTGATTTCTTTCATTTAATAAATTTATGAAAATATATTGTCTTACCCCAAAAAGATCGAAAAACACTTACATTATTTCGGTGTGACATTCATTATGCTGACTGATCAGTATATCCTCCGTATTCATGACACGAGATTCTTCAAAAGATTGTATAACGTGTCAAATCCTCATCGGACCTTAAAGGAATAATGTTCATTCTTTTAAAACATATACAGAGTATACAGACCCCATTATGTGAAGATATCTTTGGTTCGAAACTCATTTAAGAGGTAAATCCAAATAACATTTAAAACGATTGCCATAAAAAATTTCGATTTTAGCATAATGGCGATAAGAGGTAAATCCAAATAACATTTAAAACGATCGCCATCAAAAATTTCGATTTTAGCATAATGGCGATAAGAGGTAAAACCAAATAACATTTAAAACGATTGCCATAAAAAATTTCTATTTTTGGTGAGTATCTAAATGAAGTAATTGACGAGATACTACAACCCTCCATATATATAAAATCATGTTTCTTGAATTATAGACACTTACATTTCTATGGTAGTCCCTTGCGTCGGATTGTAAGGAGCGTCACTGCAAATATCTTCAACGGTTTGCGTTGGAAATAATTCATCACGGTCAATTGCGTTAAAAAGATTAATTGCAGTTAATGCTGCAGTGTCACCTTCATACAAATCCGGGGAGACGTACAGTTCGTGGTCCATGGTGGAGGAATGCACTGGCAGAGGGAATGATTATTCACTGACGGGAAAATAGCTACTGTTACTCCAAACTGAAAAATATCCCTTTTATATGCACAATCGCCAAGCTCCGCCCAAAAGATTAAGGCCAGATGTTCGTAGTGATTGGCTGCCAGTGTAGCTGGGTGGAGCTATGATAAGTTTGTGTACCAATCCGCTATAACGGGTCCGGACGAGTAATGGCATCTTTATATTTTCTCCAATAGATTTAATGCTCGTATTACTCCTTGCTGTCTTTACCATGTCAATATTTTTCCCCCACTATTCCCGGATCATTAGTCACTAATGTAATCGAGAGTTATTTTATAATAAAGAAATATATCCTAATTATATTTTTAAAAGAGCATTCGGTTTCCACGTTAAACTGTGGGTCTAAGGCGGAGTGAAAACCTTTCCAATTCGGCGAGAAAGAGTTAATTACACTAGGGAACAACAATTCTTGAAAATTATTTGGTGATTCTTATAGAACTTTTGATACTGATTCCAAATATGGTTTCAGAAGTTTTCTATCATCCATAGTTTTCGAGAAAATAATATTTCCATTTTTTCCCAAAATATTATCAAGTACTTTGAAGTGTCGCATCGAGGTCTAGTATGAATTGTGCTAAATTTTCACTTCTAACACTAAATATTAAAAATCAAAGATTTAAGCAGTTAAGATGTAGTTAACTAAAAATTAAGGTAAATATTTTTCACATTATATTTCTATTTAAGGTAAATATTATATATTTTTATTTTTACTTACAAGTTGTTAGTAATTTTTTCACAATTTTTTTTTTTGGCGCATCCGAATTAAACCTAAAAATGGCACGCATCGGTTGGCCACCACTGGATTCCTTTATTTATTAATGAACAAAACTCTTGCTCTCTTTCTTTCTCTCTCTCTCTCTCTCTCTCTCTCTCTCTCTCTCTCTCTATATATATATATATATATATATATATATATATATATATATATATATATAATTATTAGTACTTTCAGGTTTGCCTACCTTATTTCTTTCGCTGATTATTATTTATTATAATTGTGGGTATAGTTAACCTGGAAAAAAGAAAGTAAAATTAAATTAGTACACTTAATTTTAAATAATATTTTGGGAAAAAACTGAGTAAATGGAAATATTATTTTCTCGAAAACTATGGGTGATAGAAAAATTCTAGGTTACGTGAATGGAATTTGCTGGCAAAAGATACAAGCATATTCCTTTATTTATTAATGAACAAAACTCTCTCTCTCTCTTTCTTTCTTTCTATATATATATATATTATATATATATATATATATATATATAAAAATTATTAGTACTTTCAGGCTTGCCTACCTTATTTATTTCGCTGATTATTATTTATTATAATTGTGGGTATATCTAAGAAATGGAGTCAAGAGAGGTTTTGCTCAAGTTGGCTGGAAGAAAGGTAAAATTATGGTCAAAAAGGCATCAGGGTAAACGATTCGAGTTGACCAGATTGTCGGTAACCCTTTCCTCGTGTGCGTGTGTGTGTGTGTGTGTGGTGCGTGTGTGTGTATAGATTTGAGAATACGATCGTGTGTTTTGGTTTATTTCCATCTATCTTCGTAAGTTTCCCACTGTTATTCGATATTTATAATAAAAATAGGAATAAAGTTAATGTTTGAATTCGGTGAAATTCAATTTATATATACAGGGTGTCCGAGAATTATCTGTACAATTTTTGGCTGTTATTAAAAGTCAACCATGAAGTGTAGAAATTCCAGTGTTGTCCCATTTTACAGAGAATCTCATTAAGCTTTTTCTGATACCAAGTTTTGACAAGTTTTTTTAGAAATTCCAGTGTCCGAACATTATCTGTACAATTTCATCTTTTAATAAAATTCTTGATAACACACGTAAAATTCTTAAACAATATTATTTAGAATCTGTATTTTCAAAAGTTTCTTTTATTAAAGTAACGTTGTTACAAACATTCGATATGTGCACCATTAGTGATTCGCAAAACATCCAATTGATACTCCAAATGTTGCCATGTACGCTGCAGCATATCCACATCAATTCGCTCAATAGCAGCTGTGATTCTTGCTTTTAAATCATCAATGTCTGTCACCCGCGTACATTTCTAAAAAACTTGTCAAAACGTGGTATCAGAAAAAACTTAATGAGATTCTCTGTAAAATGGGACAACACTGGAATTTCTACACTTCATGGTTGACTTTTAATAACAGCCAAAAATTGTACAGATAATTCTCGGACACCCGGTATATATATATATATAAGGTTTGGCAAAATATATGTTTGGCATTTTTTCTGATTTTCATTCACATGATATGTACAGATGCGTGTGCGTGTGTGCACGAGTTGTTCATTTGTTTATATATACAAACACAGATGGGGTAAGGAGATTGGGGGGAATGGACGAGCGTGTGTTTTGGTTTTAATTCGGTGAAATTCAATACATATATATATATATATATTAGGGTGTGACAGTTGCCCCAACTTTGTCCTACAATGCTGTTCAAAATTTTGGTGTTGCATATTGACATAAAAAATACCCACGTGCAAATTTTTGAAGATTCATGCATATTCGAGTGAGCACCAACAATTTGAAAAATAGCGATTTTGCTTATACGGCATACGCGCCTATATATGAGATTACACAACCATCATAAGGGATATTAACACAAATCATTTGCCTGTCTTAATTAAAAGCTGTTATCACTACACAAAAAAGTTAATCATTCTTATTCTCTCATGGTACATTAAGGGGTTTTTCAATCATATATTTCAAGGTATTATTTCTCTAGAGCAAGAAACCATGATTTCTGTTCGGAAACAGATGATCATTTGCGCTGATTAGGAATGCGGAGTCTGTCATTTTTCAACTACTTGAAGGACTTCTTGAGAGCGCTCCTCATCCCTGGCAACATTAAGAAAGTCATGGCAAAGTTTTACACCACGCTCTGCAGCCTCATTGACGACCTGAAGCTTGTCCACAACCCGTTTCATGTTCAGGTAGTCGTCATGATCCGCCCATTCACTGGCTGGACTGTGGAGAAACTGATAGGGCATGCCTAAAATGGTGAAGAACCGGCTTGAGTCAGGCCCAATTAGGTCCACCAGGGCAGTGCCACTTTCTGGGACAGGGGGAAGATATAGCTTTCCATAGCCCCCATGATTGAGCCCCACTCTCTTAGTAACTTCAGTGCCTTCATGGCAAAGAAGGGCCTTCCTCATCTCCTCTTTTGTCCTTTCTTGTACTTGGGACGAGAACATGAAACAAGTTCTGCCGACTTCAGAATATCATGGGGCACAAAAATTGAAACTCCCTCTTTCACTGTTCTCCGATGTTTTCTCTTTGGTTCAGCAGTGCTGGCCTCATCAATGTCATTGTCCTCATCAGAGCTAATAGGTGAATCAATATCAGCCTATACATTCTCAGCATGATCACATTGCTCTCTCTCTTGTCGCTTCTCTTCTCGCATCTGCCTTTTCTGTCGCTTCTGAACCTTTTCTGTGAGTACTTTGTTTACCCCAGAGTAGGTAGCTACTCTGTCACTTAGCATGCTTTTCATAAAGAGTATGTCAGTATCGATGGCATCTTGTTCGGCCTGAGTTTTCCCCTTTTTCGCAGCCGCCATGTCTTTCAACACTGTGTTCTTATAAAATTTCATCGTCAGGCTGAATTCTGATTTAAACTTCATAATTCCAGGATCATCAGCCCGTCTTCTATCCTCATTCTTTTTCATAAGCATCATGTAGTCTTTGTCATAGTAAGTTTTAATCACTCGGCCAATATTGTTCCTGCCTGTAATGGTCGGGACATTCGCCTTCTGGTAATGCAAAAGCACATTGTCAATGGTGGCAGATAAAGCCTGGTCCCAATGCATATCCCGAAGGTTTGCTAACAGACATAGTAAGACCTGCCTATTAGTTGGCAGTTTGCAGCCCTTTATTTCCTTTTCTTATTCTCGGGGTATGGTGCCCAATAGCATTCTGACATACTCATCATCTTGCCGTGTATCCATGATTAAATTCTCTATTCACATCATCAAATCACTGTCAAGGGAAAAGAAAAGAGCATCATTAAAATTAAATGCAATAAAATAATACGTACGTGGAAAATTTGTGGGTCAGCGTTCCAGACCCGGAAATGAAAATCTGATAAAATGTGCTATTTTCACACTTATTTATGAAGTTCATAAGCTGAAATAGCAATACTTGCTGGTACGACGGTGCTAGCTCAAACATGCACCGATCTCCAAGAAAATTTACAGGGGTGTTTCCTAGATAAATACACAACACTACAACTTTGAACAGCATTGTAGGACCATTTTTTGATATTTGGAGGGCAACGGTCACACCCTAATATATATATATATATATATATTGAATTTCACCGAATTAAAACCAAAACACACGCTCGTCCATTCCCCCCAATCTCCTTACCCCATCTGTGTTTGTATATATAAACGAATGAACAACTCGTGCACACACGCACACGCATCTGTACATATCATGTGAATGAAAATCAGAAAAAATGCCAAACATATATTTTGCCAAACCATATATATATATATATATACCGGGTGTCCGAGAATTATCTGTACAATTTTTGGTTGTTATTAAAAGTCAACCATGAAGTGTAGAAATTCCAGTGTTGTCCCATTTTACAGAGAATCTCATTAAGTTTTTTCTGATAAGGGTTGACAAAATTAAATAGACACGGTTATTATGATTCTTTTTTCTATATATATATAATATATATTATATATATATATATATATATATATATATATATATAAACACAGATGGGGTGAGGAGATTGGGGACGAGCGTGTGTTTTGGTTTTAATTCGGTGAAACGAGATACTAAAACCCTCCATATATATAAAATCATGTTTCTTGTGATAAATTATAGACACTTACAGAAATCCTTTCCTCGTGAAAGGAAAAAAACGCTTAATGATTAGTTTCTTATATTGAATAATTAAAAGGAGAAAATTCATTTTTGTACATTATTTGCATCATTGGTTTAAATTAATATACGTTTGGCATTTTTTCTGATTTCATTCAACATGATATGTAACAGATGCGTGTGCGTGTGTGCACGAGTGTTCATTCGTTTATATATACAAACACAGATGAGGTGAGGAGATTGGGGTCGACCGTGCTTTTTGGTTTTAGTTCGGTGAAATTCAATTATATATATATATATATATATATATATATATATATATATATATATAAGGGTTGACAAAATTAAATAGACACGGTTATTATGATTATATATATATATATATATATATATATATATATATATATATATATATAAACACAGATGGGGTGAGGAGATTGGGGACGAGCGTGTGTTTTGGTTTATTTCCATCTATCTTCGTAAGTTTCCCACTGTTATTCGATATTTAAATAGGAATTAAGTGATTTATTGGAGCGTGTGTTTAAATAAACAGATGAATCTTCCAACAATTAATTGATTAACTATATAAATATATTGTGGTATTTTATATGGTTTTTGCTATCTGGCAACTGAATACATGGCGCTATCTGGCAACTCAGCCGGAATAGAGGTCTATAAAAGAGTGAGAAGCTGATGACGGAGTCATTCAAGCTCGGCTCCCAGCCGAGCAAGACCTCTGGTCCTTTCTCTTTCTGGCCCTTTGGGAAAACCCCTTAGAGGCCTCTTAGGTTAGGTAAACGAAATAGCTTGGGGAGAACTCCGCCTCCAGTTGCATGCCTTGCAATCAAGGCAACTACTCTCTCTCTCTCTCCCTTCAGGTGTACCCCTCCCCCCCTTGGCTCAGCCAACTGGCTGATTAGGAGCCTATGAGACAACGCCTACTCGGCTGAAGTCTTAATATGTACTTGGCTCCTGCCAGGTGAACACCTCTCCTCCTTTCTCTCCTCCTTTCTCTCCTTTCTCTTGGGGGATAACGCCGCCTCCAAGTTTCATGACTCCCCTTGTTGCACCTGCAGCATCCCCCACCCCCCTTTGGGGGGATTTTTGCAACACCCCCTTTGCAACAACCCCCATTTGCAAAATGTTGCATAACACCCCGCCCCCTTTTGCAACATTGCGCCATTGCAACATTACGTAATAAATTACAACATTCCTGCACTCTCCCCTTTTGCGGCTATACTACTAACCTGAAATATTCATAAATTTCAAATTTTGTTTAAAGTTTTTTACTTATTAGCTAAGTTATCATGACACAAATTCATAAGTACAAACATGGGAACTTAAATAACAACAAATCAGGACAATTTACCAAAAGCAAAGTCTAAATTTTAGATTCATCAAAGTAGCCTCCCCTAGCAGCAATTACAGCAGAACAAATTCGAGGTATGCGCTCAACAAGAGAAAGAAGATAGTCTGGTTAAAGGTGCTGCCAGCATTCTTGTAAGAGTTCCCAGAGCTTCTGAGCACTGGATGGCTGCTTGGCTTTCACTCGTCGATCCAGTCATCCCACACTAGCTCGATGGGATTCAGATCTGGGGACTGTGCTGGCCATTCCATAACTGTGAGCTGACGTTGCCGTTCTTTCTGCTTCAGGTAATTTTGACACAGCTTGGAAGTGTGTTTAGGATCGTTGTCTTGCTGCATTATGAACTGTTGGCCAACTAGTCGCAGTCAAGATGGGATGGCATGGCGCTGTAGAATGCTGTGATAGCCACGTTGGTTCAGTATTCAGTGACTTTGTGGAGATCTCCAACTTGCTCCCCTGCAAAACATCCCCAGACCATCACACTTTCTCCACTGTGCTTCACTGTTGGCACAACACACTGATGTGTCATTCTTTCACCCGCACTGCGCCGCAAAAATACTCTGCGTTTGGATCCAAAAACTTCGAACTTTGATTCGTCAGTCCAAAGGACAAATTTCCATTGCTCAACAGTCCATTTTTGTTTTTTTAGCCCAGGCTAGCCTTTTCTTTTTGTTCTGGAGTCTCAGCACTGGTTTCTTTGCTGCAGTTTGTCCTTTTAATCTTGCCTCTCTTAGTCTTCTCTGAACAGTTGATATTGAAACTGTTGTACTTCTGGAGTTGTTCAGCTGGGCTTTGATTTCAGGTGAGGTGTCTGTTGCGCAGACTGGTGACTCGGATATACTTGTCCTCTGAGTCTGTTGTGGTTGTTGGTCGCCATGACCTTTTTCTGTCCTTATTTTGACTAGTTTCTTCGTACCATTTAATGACACAAGCAACCGCATTCACAGAAACTTTTAATTTTTTTTGCAATTTGCCTCAGTGATTGGCCCTAATTTCTCAAAGTTACAATCGACTGTCTTTTTTCTGTTGTTAACTGAGCTTTGTCACCCATTTTTGCTTTTCGAAACACAGAAATATACCTTAAACTGCACATGTTAATAACTGAACACATGTATTAACATACTCCTGAACAAACACAGTACCCCAGTAAAGACTTTTAAACTGTTTTTGGATCTTTGTGCAGAGCTAATGGCATTAATTGTAGGTTGCATGCTAGACGTACATGAACACATTTTGAAGAAGCTTCTGTGTTTCAACACACTGCATAGGGCAGATGCACTGAAGCATAGAGTATGAAAGCCATGTAAGCAAATTCATCTCTAGTACCTGTTAAGTTTACATTTGAAGTTTGTCATGAGCTAAGCAGCAAAACATTGGAAATTAGTAGGTGTATTTAAACTTTTGACCGGTAGTATATATATATGTATATACACACACCGGTGTGTATATATATATATATATATATATATATATATATATATATATATATATATATATATATATATATATATATATATATATATATATATATATTAGGGTTATGACTTTTTAATTTTTTGTCATAAATATTGTTTCCTGTATCATCAATCGATGAACTTTTGCTTGAAAACAATAAAAAAGGGCCTAATTCTTCAGAATTAAAAAAAAATGTCACCCGAAAGCAAATATAGTATATTAGTATATTCGAGACAGCTGCATTGCACCATTCTAGATTGGTTACCTGATGATTATCATAAATTGTCCAATATCTTGCAACAATACCGAAAAGCACTAAATACTCTGGAAAATCACTGGAACAGAGACCCATCTGCAATAGCTATACCAAGGAGCAACCAATATTTATTATTTTATTAATTTTTTCTTTTTTATGTTGGGGTGAAGTTTTTTCAAAATATATCGAAAAAACTGTTATTTTCATTGTCAGGGGGCAAAAGTTCATCGATTTATGATACAGGAACATGAGGTTATAAAAATGTCATAACCCTAATATATATATACACACACATTGTTTTATGTATTTTAAAGTTGAGTAACATTTCACATAACACTTAACATTTCAAATATATTTACGACTTCAAGTAAAAAGATTATTCACTTGAAACACAGGTATGTAAAATTCAGGTAAAGGGTTCGGGTTCCTCGGGGTGGTCCACGTTGACCCAGTCGTAGTTATTATTATTTTATTTTGACGTAAAAACTTTTGGCTTATCTTTCTTTGGGGCCACTAAAATTCCGTTATCGGGTTAAAGATTCCCCAAAGGATTAGAAAGGATTAGCACGGAAGGAAAGGAATTAAAATTTTGCTTCTCTGATTGATATTTCTTTTTTCCCTTCAGTGCCAGTGCCACCCCTGTCTCCCCTTACTCATATTCTGGTAACTGGCACTTTGCTCCCACACCACTTGCCTCTTTCTATAAAATAATCACCGTGTAACACAAAATTTGTCCATGAGTTAAAACTATTATTTTCTGATTTTTAGGGCATAAATAAGTAAAACTGAGCAGTCACCAAGTTCAGACTTCGGTTCTGAGTTCATGAGATCGATTTATTGATTTTTTGCCATTTTTGCTTATTAATTTAAGGGTTTTTCACACTATCTGCTTTTAAATCAAATGAATCCTGTTAAGTATAATTTTAATTGATGTTAACACGATTATTATGATAAATCAATGATGAAAAATGAAGTTCTCCAGGCCCGTCTTTAGAAATGAAAATAAAAAGAAGGAAACGAGTAGGGAATAATTATGTATTATAATATGTTAATACACAGACAGTGATACAGTGCAGTGATGCAGAGCGTTGATAAAGAGTATTGCTACGGAGAATTGATACAGAATTGATACAAAAATTCTAGCGTTTATAGTTTAATCAAAAAGTTTGTCTACGAGATTGGCGATTGTATTTCAGTTCACTCTCACGCAAAAGGTTCCAGATATAGTCCCCCATCATACTTTCATTGTACTGTCCCTTGTAGCGTTCCTCGAAAGAGCTGACATCCTGGTGAAATCTTTCACCTTGTTCTTCTGAGTAGTCTCTCATGTTTTCTTTGAACTCATCAAGGTGGGCGTGTAGTACGTGCAGTTTCAGCGACATCCGGCAGCCCATGCTCCGGTACGTGTCCACAAGTTCGTCAACGATTTCCCTGTAGTTCTCTGCCTTGTGGTTTTCCGAGGAAACCTTTGACTAGAGAAACGAAGCTTGTCCAAGCTGCCCGCTCAACCTCAGACAGCTTCTCAGGAAAGCTGTCGGAGTCAATAAGTCGCTTCACCTGAGGGCCCACAAATACTCCTGCTGTGATCTTCGCCTCCGACAACTTCGGGAACAGCTCCTGGATGTGCTTCAAGCCTCACCCTCTGGATCCAGCTGTTTAACAAACTGCTTAATGATGCCCAATTTGATGTGCAGGGTGGCATCAGCACTTTCGTTGGCTCCACCAGCGGCTCTTGCTTCACGTTTATGGCCCCAACCTCATAGCCGGTCCTGAGGGGCCAGTTCCTCTTCTCGTAGTGAAGGGCTGTATTTCGGCTATCCCAGAGGCACAGATAGCAAGGGAACTTGGTGAAGCCTCCCTGAAGCCCCATCAAGAAGGCCACCATCTTGAAATCGCCAATGACCTCCCAGCTGAATTGGTCGTACTTCAGTGCACTCAGCAGGATTTTGACGTTCTGGTACTCTTCTTTCATGTGCACTGAATGAGCCAGAGGAATCGAGGGCCACTGATTTGTGTTGTGCAGTAAAACAGCCTTGAGGCTTTTAGATGAACTGTCGATGAAGAGCCGCCAGTCAGAGGTGTTGCAGGGAATGCCCACAGCGTCGAAGAGTCCTCTGATGTCATGGCAGTTAGCACAACCATCTCTAAGAGTGAAGAACACTGAAAAGCCGCGATGCCGCTTCCTCTGGGAAGTAATTCGAACGCTGTCGTCCAGTAAGTCCCACTGCTTCAGTCTGGAAATGAGCAGCTCGGCGTTGGACTTTGTCAAGGCCATTTCCCTGATGAGGTCGTTGATGTCCTCTTGGTTGGGGTAGTAGGGGCACCTTTCACCGGCCACCCGGCGTCGACGGCGCGCAGCAGATGACGCACCTTGCTCCTCCTCGGAATCATCATAGCTTGCTTCTTCTGCTGGACAAGATCGATCTCTCAAGGGAGGCTGTGGCACAGGTAGGTCCGTCGCGTTATCGGGAACAGGTGCAATAGATGACGGAATGTCAGGGTACTCAATGGGAGGCGCATTCTTCCCCTTTCTTCGTTTTGTTGGGTCCACCATACAGAAATAGCAGTCCGTGAGATGGTCTGAGGGCTCACGCCAGACACGGGGGATAGCGAAACGCATTGCCCTCTTCTCTCCTCTAAACCAACCTTCAGAGTGCGGCGGCAGTAGTCACAGATGACATGTGGTGCCCAGCGTTTGTCTTGGTCACCGACTGGCATTCCGAAGTAGGCATGATAGGCTTCCTTTGCACGGGAGCAACTGTCCAAGCAGTGTTTTTTAGCCGTCTTTGCGAAGAACTCGCCGCACACGTAGCAGAAGGAATCCGCTGGGTATTTGCAACCACGAGCAGCCATAACAGTAACTTCGTCACACGTCACACGTCTGAAAAAGTAAAAATAATGATTAATTTAACCCTATATGGACATAATTCTTATTTTTGTCTTAAATTTTTTTTTTACCTATATTAAACATTCATTTAGAGTACTTTGAACATAAATATGTGATTTTTAATGTAATATATATATATATAATATATATATATATAATATATAATAATATATATAATATATATATAATGTAATATATATAATACAAATTGGACAACCTTATACCACGTGGCAAAGAAGGCATGGATGTCAGAGCCATCAATATTGTTACGTTTCAATAAAATATTCTAGTGCTCAGTTTATCAGAATTGTTTTATATTACTTCAGCCACTCTAACAACATATATTGAGCAATAAAAAAATTATTCAACTTACCTTTAATCAAATAAAGTGATAAAAAATAAAAAACGAACTGCGTAACCATACACTTTTACTTCTACTGACGCACTAACTTATTTTTTCATTAAAGCTCGGTTTTCTGCAGTAGGAGTTGCCAATTCGTGATATAAACTCCTTGAACCGTTACAAATTTGACGATATCGTCATTTAAGTTAAAATGTACTTGTTTCGGTAAATATATAGTAAATTTTGAAGCGTTTACAGATCTGTCGCAGATGTCCATATAGGGTTAAAAAATAATAATATTCTTATTTCAACAAAATCGATGTACTGACAACAAACCCGAAGTTTAAAATCACTGACAGCTTTTTTCCAGTGATTTGAAGCATAATGAATCAGAAAATAAAGGTTATTGCCCAAAAACAAAGAAAAAATATTTTTTTGTTACACGGTGATATAATCCATTGAAGACTTGCCACTGACCCTATACAAGGTGATTACAAAAGAAGTATACAATTTAAAAAATTTATTGTGATCAAACTATTTCTGATACAAAAATAATAATAATGTGAATGGAAACAGTAACTCGCAAAGTTTTTTCAGTTTATAGATGTTCAATATGATTTCAGTGGGTAACCCGAAAAAACAATCGGGGAAAAAAAACCGGATTCGTCAAGTCATAGCATCCACTGACCGAGATATCTCACGAAAATGTGGGAAGACTTTGAATATCATTTGGACATTGCCAGGGTTACCCACGGAAATCATATTGAACATCTGTAAACTAAAAAAAACTTTGCGAGTTAGTTTCCATTGACTTTATTATTTTTGTATCAGAAATACCATATTTGACGGCTTACAAGACGCTGCACCGTGAAAGACGCACCTTATTTGGAAAGGTAAATTCAAGAAAAAAGTTTGAGGCACTTTATTGTTAATAAAATGGATATGTAAAATTCAATAAAAAGAAAACCCAAAAGCCAATAAAGAAAGATAATATGATTATTACTCTTATTATTTGTTATAATCAACTTCACATTCATTACTGACATTATCATCATTATCCCCATCATCATAATCATCATCATCTCACTTGTATCACTGTCACTCTCATACAATAAATGATCTTCAGTGCCATCCATTGCATTACTTATACCACATTTTTTAAAGGACTTGACCGCAATTTTAGTCTTAACATCATGCCATGACTTCAGCACCCATTCACACACTTGTGCTATTGATGGATGTTTCATCCTTCCCCACTTTCGGCTTCTAAGACGCAGGGCGATTTTTTAAGGTATTTATAAGGAAAAAAGTGCGTCTTATAAGCCGACAAATACGGTAATTTGATTACAATGAATTTTTTAAATTGTATACTTCCTTTGTAATCACCCTGTACACTGATTTTAGAATTTAACAAAATATGTGCTCTTAAATTCCTTATATTTGTATTCTGTAATTTGTAGTGTTTACACTCATCACTACAAGTGACGTAGTATACAGAGCACAGACTATTAGTGAAGCAATAACGCGCGGCATATGGGATCTGAAACGTGATTCCTATTCTTATAAAATTATAAGGATAAAGGAGCAGTATGGTGGCAAAAATGACGAGAGGGGGGAAAAGGTGGTAGAGCAAAGAGGGGGAAAAGTGAGAAAAGCATGTGCGTATTTATAGAGAGTGGGGAAAAGAGAGATAAAGGGGAGAGGTGGAGAGGGAGGGAAAAGAGGAAGTACCAGAGCCAGAGTGACAGTGCTAGTGCCAAGGGGGGTGACCAGTGACCACCCTATTAAAATTAAAAATAAAATATAGAGTAACTTAACCTAACCTAACATGGAGAAATTTAATATTGAGTAAACTAACCTAACCTATCTCATGTACCATTCTTCTCCTGATATATATATATATAGATAATTTTTGTAAATTAATGGAAGCTTGGTTTTCTGTATTCATTATAATTATAATTATAATATATATATATATATATATATATAACTGTTTCTATCCCGCACCCCCTCGTCGTAAATGCATTTTATCGGCGGGGTTTCGCCCACTCGGCATTCTTCGTATCATCTCTCTGGTCCATAGCTGTGTAAATAATCTCTATACCCTGATACAATACACAAAATGAATCATTGAAAATGTATTAAATTCTCAAGAAAGTTATCCTCTCTCTCTCTCTCTCTCTCTCTAACATATCATACATTATTATATTATTATTATTATTATTATTATTATTATTATTATTACTGTTATTATTATTATTTCCCGTTGGGAGTCTGTCACCGATGAATAATATTATTCTTCTATTTCCCAT
The DNA here is from genome assembly GCA_023014485.1 of Bathynomus jamesi. NCBI lineage: Eukaryota > Metazoa > Arthropoda > Malacostraca > Isopoda > Cirolanidae > Bathynomus > Bathynomus jamesi. Next base: position 598,929 of record JAJOZX010000599.1, read on the forward strand.
CCCCCTCATCATCACCTACTTCCAACCAGATCACACACACACACACACACACACACACACACACACACACACACACACAATTTTCAACGAGGACAATCTCCACACAGGTACTCTCCAGACCCAAATTCGCCGAAATTCAGTGATTGAGGGGGAACCTTGAAACATTCTTCGCGTGTACAAAAAAAATTATATGGTAAATAAATCTTTTACCAATTCAATTATTTTCATCTTGATAAAAGAGGTTCCATAGCCTCACAGGTCCCTAGAGCAACACGTGGAACCCAGAAACTCCCCACCCACGCGCCCTCGTCGTACCATCCACACCCACCAACCTGATCGCGTACCGAAGTCCAACTTACTGTCCACGACTCCGTGTTTGTTTGTGCATGAAAGGAAACAAAGTTCTTATGCATAATTGTTCTTAATATATATATATATCATGAAAATAAGCAGCTAAGGCTTTTTAATAGACACTACACTGATTTCCAAATCTTACAAATGATGTGAAATGCAGCAGCAGAAGGGCTCAATAGTATAAGATCACAAATTTTTCACCTGTAGTTACAGAGATTCAAATCACTGACTAATAAACCTTAAGGTTAGTCTTCCATACACTCACTCTCCAGACCCAAACTCCCTTAAATTCAGTGGTCGGGAGGGGACATTCATATAATCATCTCGTGAAAAATTTGATGAGTTCCTAGATCTTTCTTAGATTCCTCAATTTATTAAAATACTTCTTCTGAAGCAATTAACTTTAGTTCAACTGCATTTTATATCATTGGCAAAGACTAAGTTATTTATTCTCATATTATCTAACCTACTTATGTTCAACTTTTGCTTCATTAAGTGAAACAATTAAACCATCAATATACACATTAAACAGCAGAAGAGCAAGGAGCCTTAATCCGCAGGAAAATACAAACAAATATAGTAGCCTACGTAACTGAAAAGGATTGACAAGTATACCAAAATTTCAATATGTTTAAAATGTACAAAGGAACAGACCTGGTCTTAAGTTTTCAAATAAAATACCGTTGTTCACTCGATCATATGACGTACTTATATCCAAGAAACAATTATAAATAGCTGAATAACTACCAGTGTAATGTATTTAAATATAATTTTCTTCGTTACACAGATCAATTGAGTGGGAACCTTTTAAAACCATAAAAAAAAAATTTGTGTTAACTAATTGTACAAAGTTGGCTGAAATTTGAGCCAACTTGTTACAATGGTTTTAACTTTACTTTGGGAATGCTTTCCTTATGACTTGATTGCATATCCACATTCAAACTTCTCATTTAGTTGGCCCAAATTTGAACCACCTTTTTACACTGGATTTAACATCTACACTTATTCATGTAAACTTGACCTATTCTAGATCTATTATAAAGGCACCCCACCGACCTCTTTCCCCAACCTCCACCCTTATAGAAAGAGATCTTTAATTAGCTTGATAACTATTTATATTAAGTTTAAAGTTTTATTAGGCATATTTATAAATGAGTAATTAAAATAAAGTAAACTAAGATGTTCATCGTTTAATGTTCAAACTTAATTATAGGAAGGTTATGCTTAAGGAACATTAATTTTTCTGCCTTTTCTGCTGCCAGTCTGTTTCTCTTTTCATCATATATTAATCCAGCACTGCTAAATAATCTCTCGCTTGGTACGTTTGTTGGAGGACAGGCTAAATGTTTCCTTGCAAGTTTACTCAAGTATGGATAGATATTCTGCGTATTTTTCCACCAACAATAGGATTGTCACATGCAGCCAGGCGTTTTTCTTGGTGATAGCTCTCGATCATTTTTACTACATCTTTTGACATCGCGTAGGTCTCGTCATTGCTGCTTGACTCAAGAAACTGAGAGACAGATTCTGTGATAGATTTGCTTGTTGAAGGTGTTGGTTCTGTCACTGAAACTTTTATTCTTTTGGTGGGTGGCGAAGCGACAGATTCAAGAGATTGAAGCTCTTCAACTGCTTTGCCAAGTCATGATTTAACTCGTTCTAATGTACTAGGTGAAAATAAGTTAGCTTTGTAACGTGGCTCTAAGTAGGTTGCAAGAGAGTAACTTCATACAAGAACAGCCTCTCTCTTGTCGCTTGCATCACTTTTGCACACAATGAACTAGTTCTATTAATATAGTAGAATTTGATAATTTCCGCTTATTAATGGCATTTTATCTCAACGGTCCACATCCGCACGACATCCGCAGTCCAAAGTGCGGATGCGGGTGCGGATGCGGATGCGAGAAAATGTGCGGATGTTCCGCGGATGCGGATGTGACCTACATCACTAATTATGATATGACCCATATATTGTATTCTCCACGTGTAACGTTTTGATAAAACTGATGAAAATGTAAACGTTACAAAAGCGGGCTCATCCAACTCATACCTGGGAATATTTTGTTTCAGTCTATAATAAGAACTTAGGAAAGAGAGAACACCAACAAAAGAAAGTTGTTGCTTGCAATGGGAGATCTTATTAATGATTAACATCTACAATTTAGTAACTAGAACCCCAATACCTGACTTAACTTGGCTAACGGATTTGTACCCAATACCATGATACTTTTAATTTAGTCTTTCAAATATTTAGTTGTGGGCAGAACAAGTGAAAAATTCTTGTAAGCTAAACACCATACTGTACCATACAGGGACATACTGTTACCATAATTATTCAAAGTCTTGCTAATCTGAACATAATGATCTGAAGTTTTCACATATTTTAGGACAGACATCAATAAATAATTCAAATATTGTCCTACCAAGAGGGGTACCATCAACTTCAACAATATAAAAAAAACGTTGTACTCTTTGTAAGTCTTATGATATTAATGAATTTAACAAGTTTTCTGACTGGTCCTAAAGTACCGAAATCATGGTTACTATTTTTCAAATAGAACTAGGTATCAACCCTATAGGATCCTATTCTATGTCATGTATAGAGTAGCATGAAGCTAGCCTAGATTATGAGATATCATTTCATAGGCATAAATCTGGTCTTTAGTAATCACATTTAACTTGGAATTAAGTTTTAATATCTTTCCTTTTGATTATAAAATCAAATATTTTCACCCTTCATGATCTTCTACCCAAATTTAAGATTTTGTACAGAGAGTTTACAGACAATTTTTAAAATCTATTCACAATATAAAATATCCACACTTAAAATTTTACAGGAAGGATTTTGACTAGTCCTATATAAAGTATAAAATTTTACACCAAGATGATTTGGAATTTATACTGTAAAATCAGGAAGGATGACTCAGCCACACTTATTTTATTTTTATAAATAGTATCACAGGCTAACTACCCAGCAGTTAGGTGGGGTACTGTATTTATTAAAGTGTTTTGATTTTCCTGCGGACTGAGGCAAAGCTCCTTGCTCTCTCCTCTGCTGTTTAATGCGTACATTGCTGTTTTAATTGTTTCACCTAGTACAGCAAAAGTTAGGTAAGTTAGATAGGTTAGATAATATGAGCATAAATAACTTAGTCCTTGCCAATTATATAAAATGTAATTGAACTAAAGTTGATAGTTTTGGATAAGTATTTTAATAAATTGAGAAATCTAAGAAAGATCAAATTTTTTCACGTGATGACTATATCAACGTTCCCCCTCAACCACTGAATTTAACCGACTTTGGGTCTGCAGAGTGTCTGTAGGAAAGACTATCCTCAAGGTTTATTAGTCGGTTGCTTGAATCTCTGTAACTACATGGAAAAAATCTTGATCTTATACCATTGAACCCTTCTGCTGCTACATTTCACATCATTTGTAGGATTTGGAGATCAGTGTACTGGCTATTAAAAATTCTTGGCTGCTTATTCTCTGGGTATTACATATATATATATATATACTGTATGTATATCGTGAGAAAAGTGAGGCATAAGAGACTTATTTCCTTCCATGCACAAACACAAACTTGTGAAGATTAGTGGGACTTCGGTTCGGTATGCGGGTAGGTTTGCGGGGGCGGATGGTACGACATGGGCGCATGGGCGTGTGACTGGGTGCCTGCGAGGCTATGAAACCTCTTTTATCAAGATGAAAATAATTGAATTGGTAAAAGATTTATTTACCATATAATATTTTTTGTACACGCGAAGAATGTTTCAAGGTTCCGCCTCAATCACTGAATTTCGGCGGCTTTGGGTCTGGAGAGTATCTGTGTGGAGACTGTCCTCGGTGAAAAGTGTGTGTGTGTGTGTCACCTGGTTGGAAGTAGGTGATCATGAGGGGATGGGTAATAGAAAAATAATAATATTATTCATCGCTGACGGACTCCCAACGGGAAATAATAATAAATAATAATAACAATTTATGATCTCAGAGAGAGAGAGAGAGAGAGAGAGAGAGAGAGAGAGTTACAAGGAAAAGAAGTAAGGAAAAGAAGTACCTCAAAAGGCCTTGCGGCCCATACCGAGGGGAGAGAGAGAGAGAGAGAGAGAGAGAGAGAGAGGAGAGAGAGAGAGAGAGAGAGAGAGAGAGACTACTTGAGAATTTATTACAGTTTATTTCAATGATTCATTTTGTGTATTGACTCCTTCTGATGGTATGGGGCATATTTACATTGCTGTGATTACAGAGATAAACCGAAGAATTCCGAGTGGATTAAGCCGTGTCCACAAACTGCATTTACGACGAGAGGGTGCGGGGATAAAAAAATAGGTTATGTATACATCGAATACAGAAAACCACGTTTCCATTTACCTATAAAATTTGCTTATATATATATGGAGAAGAATGGTTCATGAAAGATAGGTTAGGTTACGACAGGTTAAATTAATTTTTATTCATTTATTTTTAGGTTACGTTAGGCTTTTAGGTTAGGTTAGGTTAGGTTACTCTATATTCTACTTTTTATTTTTGGAGGTGGCACTTCCCTTGGCACTGTCACTGACACTGGCACTGGTAATCCTCTTGGCACTAACACTCCTCTCTTCCCCCTCTTTCCTCTCATTCTCTTCCCTTCCCCATTTCCCTTCTTTTTCCCTCTCTCCGCTTTTGTAACCTTACTATCTTTCACTCTCTTTTCTCCACCCCCCCTTCCAGTTTTCCCGCTTTTCCCTCCTCTCTTAAATGCGCACATACTACTAAAGGCTTTTCTCATTAGTATCATCTTGTTATAGCTACACAGTATTTCATTAAAAGTATTTAATATTATTAACTTGCCTCCATCTTACTCTCATTTTCTCTGTTTTTCAGAAGTGAAAAAGCAGATGTGAAAAGAAGAATTTCTTGAATTAATGAACAGTAACGAAAGGTGAACGGACAATACCTAACTGAACATTTAAACTAGATCGGTTTTAATTGATGAAAGATTCCTAGATCTAATAGGTATAGAACATTTTAAATCAATTTTAAGACTATTTTTCTTAAAGATAGGCAGATTTAATCGTTTGAATACTAAATAGAAGCCTACTTTTAATAATAATTTCAAGAAAACTTGTATAAAGTTAAAAACAGTTACACATTAAACAATAAGATCAAAACAATTGAAATACAATTTTGAAATCCTATCTCGAGGATACTTTCAAGTTACAACAACGATGCCACCTTCAAAGATCGGATTATTTTGAATTATAAAAGTAACAAATTGGAATGATCATGGCAACATATTCATGGAAAGCTGCATTTTTCATCATATTCTTCAATATCAATAGTAAGTTATTTAGATTTTATAATTAGGTTTAAATACTTTTTTTAACTCCGTTGTGATTTAAATGCTGCATGGAATTCCTTACTTTACCTGTAATTAACATGGTATATGAATTAACTGCATAATCAAATTAAATGAAATTGGAATAAAAAAGTATATAAACAAACGGAAAACTTGTAATACAAGAAATGTTATTCACTAAAGTTTATAGTTCAATAATTACATGAAAACTTTCAAATATTGCAACGTTCCACTCTCTCGCATTCACTTTCAAGCACTCTTTCACTCTCTGCACAGCCTCATCCTCCTTCTCCTGATTTCCATTCTTCTTCCTTTAATCTTTTACTCTTACGGCTGCTATAACATTATTTCTATAATTTTAATAAAAATCGGTTGCTGTAAAGCAGTTCATATATATATATATATATATATATATATTAAAAGAAATGAAAGGAAATAATTTCTAAGTATCAGAGCCCCGTAGGAAGTAAGGAACTGTCTCTCTATATTCTATCATATATTACCGTTGCGCTGGAAATAAGACGATTAAAAAGAGAAAACTTGTCAACCACGTGAAATAATACAGAACTTCATGAGCCATACAGGACAAACCACCGACACTTTTCTCTCTGTTATTTAACAACTTTGCTTACATAATTACCGAAGATAAAAAAAAATCTTCCAAAGTGGAGCCAAACTAATATTAACGTTTGTAAATATTTCTACAGAAAAAAATTTAATTTATATTCGTTCTTATCTCTTATACCATTCAAAGGATAGTTATGAAAAGTTTGCGGTTCGTTTGAAAAAATTTAATAAATAAAAAAATTAGCTTAACTTCAACATATAGGCCTAATGTAAAACATCGAAGAATTTTATGAAAATAGAAATTATTTAATACTATGTATGTGGCAGTATTGTGGCACCTTTTGTTTGAATGATTTCACTGATTTGTTTTGGGTATTTCTCTACAAGGTTTCGACACCTCAGTAGAAATTCATTCAGATTCAAAAGGTTTCACTTGTGGGCAGCTTTTTTCAAATCAAACAATAAATTCTCGATTAAATTCAGATCTGGGCTTTGACTGTGCCACTCGGGAAGCTTGAAATTATTTTGTTGAAGCGACTTCATGGTGCTCTTTCTTTGTTTTGGATTATCATCTTCTTGCAGAACTCAGTTGCGACCCATTCGCAACTTCCAAACTTAAGGCAATACATTTTCTTCAAATATTTTCTGATATTTCTTGATGAAAGTGATGACAACAAGCTTCACTCTACCAGAAGCACTAAAGCATCCCGAAAGGAGCAAAGTACCACCACCATGTTTAACCGTAGGAAGGATTTTTTTTTCTTCGAATTGCAGTATTTGATTTTTGCCAAATATTCCGTTGCTTGTTGTTCCCGAATAATTAAAATTTGGTCCTGTCTATCCAGAGAACTTTCTTCCGAAATACAAATCCACCATTTTTATGATTTTTTTGCGTACTTTAAACGAGCTTCTTTGTGCGCTTTTCGTAGTAGAGGTTTTATCGTGCAACTCTTCCATGCAGATCATTCTTTTTCAATGTATGACGGACAGTAGAGGGATGGACATCGATCTAAGATAACCTTAATGTTTGTCAAATATCACGTGCAGTCAGTCACTCGTGGATACGCAGCAGACATTCTTTCAATCCGTCTAGCTGTACATTCTGAAATCTTGCAAGGTCGTCCACACCTTGGTAAAGTTTCGATTGTTCCAAAGCCTTGCCATTCTTGTAGTTCCAGGAACCATCGTAAATGGAATTTGAAGTTCTTCTCCTGTCTTGCTATAACTTTTTCCAGATCGTATGCAGCAATAACAGATCTCTTAAGATCTGTAGACAGCTCTCTACCACAACAATCCATATTTTATGAATAGCTTGTACAGTCATCCGTCTTCCTTGAAGCTTCGCAGAGAAAAATTTTAGAATTCAGAATTACCAACAGTCTCTAATCAATAAACAGCCAACTACTGGTGACAGTTTTAAATTCTTCAAGTCTAAGATAGACACAAAAATATTAATTAATCCTGTAAATAATTGTACGAAAACCTTTACATTTTAACTTTATTATTTTTCTCAAATTCTTTGAATTAGAATTAAACTAATTTTTTTTATTTGTTACATTTTTCCAAACGAACGGTAAACTTTTCATAACTATCTTATGCATAATATAAATATAAGTACAAACATGAATGAGATATTTCTCTGCAGGAATACCTATGAACGCCACAATATATATATATAATATATATATATATATATATATATATATATATATATTGGCATTCATAAATATTCTTACACGGAAATATTTCAGTAAAACATCAAAGAATTTGAGAAAAATAAAAAAGTTAAAATGCAAAAGTGTACAGGGTGGGAGGAAAGTCTTTAAGGATTTTACACATACAACTATTTAGGTGCATTATACAGATAAGTATTTAAATGATGAAACAAATCAAACAAAAAGTCGAAAAGAATTTTATTTATACAAATATTTTGTTAAATTGTAATTTAATCTTGAAAGAGTTCTCCATCCACAATGATACATTTGTGGATTCTGTCTGTGAAATTCTTCACTGTTCTTCTGAACATGTCGAGTGGGATCCTTTTCAGTTGTTTAGCTATTCTCCGGCCAAGGGCATTCACATTTGGATAGATGAAACCAGGAGTGTAGAGCTTGTCACGCAAACAAGCCCAAAGCCAGAAATCACATGGGGTTAAATCAGGTGATCAGACTGGCCACTCGATAGAACCTCGCCGCCCAAGCCATCTTCCTTCAAGGTTCGTATCCAGAATCTCACAGGCAGCTGCAGAGTATTCTGGCGGCACTTCATAGTGTTGATAAAGCCAATTCCTCCTAACGACAGTAGTAAAGTATAGCAACTCTATCTATACCTGGCAGTATCATTTTCCATGTATCATATCTCTCGATATGTCAAAGGAAACGAGTCTTGAATAACCAATGCACGCCCAAACTGTTATTGTACCCTTTTTACCGGTTTACCCATTGTATTTTGGGATTTTTTTCCGCCCGGTTGTGAATGTTGTGTTTGCTCCCTTTACTTGTTAAACCGAAGACACATTCATCTGGCGCTGACTGGAGCTAGGGCCTGTTCTAGCATTGGGTCATTCCTGGTCTTGTATAGTTGCTTTGAAAAGTATTATATACACTGCAGTCATATCACTGGAATTTATTTATTATTAACAAATTATTTGTATGTATAAAATCCTTAAAAACTTTTCTCCTCTTAATATATATTTAATATATATATATATATATATATATATATATATATATATATATATATATATATATATATATATATATATACAGGGCGTCCCAAAAAATGTATACACACTTTAACAGCTGATAGCTCAATTGATGTTTCTTTCTTTCCAAGTTAAACCCATTAGAATTAATAATGGCAGTCAGACTAAGCTTTGAACAAAGGAAATTCATTCTAAAATGCTACTGGAAGTGTGAAAACGCAGTTGAAGTGCAAAGACAGTTTAGGAGGGAGTTTCAAACAGATCCACCAACGCGACTTACCATCACTCGAATTAGAGATAAGTTTGAAGCCGATGGAACTGTTCAGAATGTCCACAAGAAGCGTTCCGGAAGACCACGGACATCGACAAGCCCCACAAAGCAAGAAAGAGTACTGGAAACGTATCACCAAAGTCCAAGAAAATCTGTGCGGCAAGCGAGTCGTGAGGTAGGAATTTCAGAATCGTCTGTCCAACGCATTTTGAAGCACTGTCAATGGAAAAGTTACATTCCAAGATTAGTCCATGCTATTAATGAAGATGATCCGGACCGAAGAGTGGAGTATTGCGAGTGGTACTTGGCACGATGTGGATGTGGATTGGACGAAGGGGTTTCGTAGAATACCCTCCGCGTTCACCAGACCTCACACCACTAGACTTTTTTTATGGGGATACTTAAAAGACAAAGTCTACGCTATAAAACCTGCAACAGTCGCTGAATTGAGAGCAGCCATTGAACGAGAATGCACACAAATACCAAACGAAATGTTTCGTGATGTTTGCGATTCCATTGCTTCGCGTTATCAGCAGTGCCTGGACCAGAACGGACGTCAGTTTGAAAACAGGCGTTGACAAAACAATTAAATAATGTCTGTAGATTCTATTACATTTTGAAAATGAAATTTATTTTAATAAACACTGTCTTTATAAGTATTTAAAGTGTGTATACATTTTTTTGGGACGCCCTGTATATATATATATATATATATATATAATATATATATATATATATATCTTATATATATATAAAATTCAAGATGTGCTCACATCTTGGATACTTTTTCATTTATCCTGTCGACTAAATCATACACAGGGTGTCTCATAAATACGGCATCATCGGAGAAATTCATATTTTTCTATTTCTACAAACCATAATTCATATTTTTCTCTTTCTACAGGCCATAATGTCTGTGAGCAAGGAAGAACGAATCCAGATAATTCTACTCAGAGGAAATCGGAGTCAAAGAGAGGCCGCTGCTGAATTTAACAGACTGCATCCAGACCGCGAGCCAATAACACAGAGCTGTGTTAGCAGACTTGTTGCAAAGTTTAAGGAAACAGGATCCATAGAAGATAAACCACGCAGTGGACCTTCAAGGAGGTCCACTGACGATGATACAACGACTGCTATCCTGGCTCATTTTAACAGAAGTCCCAATAAGTCTCTTCGGCGATTGTCCGCCGAGACAGAAGTGTCGAAAAGTAGCATCCATCGCATTCTTCAGGCTCACAAATGGCATCCATATAAACTTCAGATCCTACAGAAATTAAGCGAAGATGATCCCGACCGGCGGATGGAATTTTGTGAATGGGCTACGGAACAATATGCTCGGGATGCCAATTTCCCGTCCACCGTTCTGTTCAGTGACGAGGCTGTTTTTTATGGAAATGGTGAGGTAAATCGACAGAACACCCGCTACTGGTCTCAAAACAACCTCACTGGTATACCTCTTCAAAGGAACAAGGTGCATCTCGGGTGATGGTATGGTGTGGCATTTGGAAAGATCGCATCATAGGCCCCCTCTTTTTCGATGAACATGTCACTGGAGGCACCTACCTACGTATGCTCAAGGAAGAAGCATTTCCCAGTGTCTTGAACGAAGAAGAAAATTTCCCAACATGGTTCCAGCAAGACGGCGCTCCTGCACATTACAGCACCCAAGCAAGGGAATACCTGTACCAACAATTCCCTGGTCATTGGATAGGACGTCGAGGGCCTGTGGAATGGCCAGCTAGAAGCCCGGATCTCACGCCACTAGATTTTTATCTCTGGGGCCACTTGAAAGCGCTGGTATACGCAGAGAAAATTAGGAGTGTTGAACATTTGCGGCAGCGCATTATTGGGGCATGTAACACCATTACTCCTGACATCATTCACCGTGTGCTTGCTGACTGGGTTTCACGTCTGAATTTGTGTATTGAAAACAATGGTGGACATATTGAGCACGTTCTGTAAATAAAAGCTTTTGTTTTGCCTTTTTTTTATTATTTTTCCTATGATGCCGGACTTATGGGACACCCTGTATATATGATGCAAACCCACAAGGAAAAAGAAAAATGATTCCAAGGTCTTTCGTGTATTCAGGACACCTCGTCAGGGAATGAAGGGAGAAGGCGAGATGACGAAAATATATACATATGTACAACGGGACAGAAAAATAAAAAGATTAGCACATGATTAACAAGAGTTGATTAAAGGGAAAAGGTATTTTAGCAAGTATTGTCAATTTTATACATTCCCGCACTGTTATTGAAATTATTTTTAAAATGGATAAATGCACATTCTAGAATATTCCTTTCAATTATATCTGTGTTTTTAACAAGCGCTTTAGAACTATCTCACTTGATACTATGGTTACATCTGTACATATGGTTAAACAATGCACTAGAATTATTTGCTGTTCTACTATATTTATGCTGTTTTACCCGTTTGACCTATATATACTAAGTTACATTCTCTACATCCGATCCAGTACACACAACCAACCGCATTATCCCAGCTATTCTTTATTGGGCGTGATTTAACAGTATTATTATACTTAAAGACTACGCAAAGCCTACTCTCTCTCTCTCTCTCTCTTATTCAGAGTATTCAGAGTTCGAAAAAAAAAAAAAGTTACAATGACTGGACCGCAGAAACTGAAGGCTGAATATGCGAGGTGTGAAGTAAACCAGTGGGTGACGAACTTCAAAGAAGCCTGCTTCGCGAAGATCAACCACTCCAGCATGTGCCGCTTTTGCGAACTCATGCGGTTTTACGAGAAACTAGAGGAGAGGGTCCGGCGGCTCGAGTCGTCCAGACCGGCTGTTGGAGGTGCGGCGGTCACTGATGCGGCTGCGCCCTCCACCCCGGAGCTCATTGATAGGATAGCTGCCATGGAAAGGCAGTCCAGTGATGGACTGGACAGGGCTCGGGACCGCGGAGAAAGGGTAGAGGTGCAACTGGGGGCTAGGGTACAAAATCAGTGTGAAGAATCGCCAGCGACCCACGTGGAATGCACGGAACCGCGGCGCAAGGTGGAGGGCGTAAAGAAGGGGCTGATAGAGAAGGGTGGGAAGGGGTCGATAGAGAAGGGTGGAAAGGGGCCGATAAAGAAAGAGGGTGGGAAGAGGCCTACTGATGGCCCAAAGAAACCGAAGGATGTAGCTGCCGGTCGGGGTGGGTCGGGTGGTGTAACTGCGTCTATAGGTGGCGACGGGTATCGAAAGGTCTCGGGCAAGAAGGCTGCGAAGCCGAAGCCTGAGACCCCAGTTGCCTCTGTCAGGACCTCCAACCGCTTTAGTCTTCTGTGCTCGAAGAAGGAAGACACCGTTTTGATTGGGGACTCGCAGATCAGGGGTCAGGAGAAGTACTTTGCTTCTGCAAACCGGGACGGGAGGAAGGTAAGGTGCTTTCTTGGGCGGGGAACGGCGCACTTAAGGAAGGAGGTAGAGAAGGTGCGCGTGGCTAGTCGGAGGACTGCGATCGTTGTCCACGCTGGTGGCAACGACCTGTTCCTCAAAGGCGGTAGGGTAGGTCTTACAGAAGGGATCATCACCGAGATCATGTCTCTTGCGGATGATCTAAAACTGAAGACAGACAGGGGAATGTTAATGGGTATTTTACCGCGAATGAATGCCAGTGACCACGCGCTCAGTAAGGTCATTGGCATCAACGAGAAGGTGCAAGACTTGTGCGTCCCGCTGGGCGTGAGGTTTATTGACCCCTTCGACGCATTTTCGGGTAGGTGGGACCCTTACCAGAGGGATGGTGTCCACCTCAATAACAAGGGTAAAGGTGTGCGAGGCACGCTGCTCGACCGGCACCTATACAGAATGGTGAGGTCGAGTCCGGGGAGAGATGACGGGCCCCCACCAGGGAGAGATGATGATGAGCCGGTTGGAGGGGCTCAGGCTCCTGCGGAAGTTGCCCCCTCGTTAGTGAGGGGCTCTTCAACTCCGACAGCCCTGGCTGTTCGGGAAACGGGTCGTGCTAGGGGGCGGTCAGAATAGGGAAGGCTCCCTCCGTGCAATGCTTTTTAATGCTAGGTCGATTAGAAACAAGTTTTGCGAGCTACGGGCGCTCTTAGCATCAGAATACCAGGATATCGTTGCTATCACCGAGTCCTGGATTCATACTGATCGTAGGGACTACGTTGGGGAGTTCGAAATTCCCGGGTATAGAATGTTTCGCAAAGACCGCACCCGTGGGGAGGGGGGAGGGGTACTAATATACGTGAGGGACACGTTGAGTCCGGTTGACTGCCAGTTCCGATCAGAACGGGAGCTGCTTGACGTCGATCTGAATGTGGGAGGGACGAACTATAGGTTAATCTTGGTGTACAGACCTCTGCATCTCCTCCTCGAGGAGGATACAGCCCTGTACACCGAACTCCGTAGCCTGCTAGGGGATAGGGTGTGTAGTTTTGGGAGACTTCAACTGTCGCGGCATAAAGTGGGAAGACAGGACTGCTGATGCTGAAGGGAGGAGGCTAGTTGACTTTGCTGATGAGAACTTCCTCACTCAGTGGGTCAATGAGCCTACACGAGGCGAAAGCGTTCTAGACTTAGTATTCACGACCGAAGAGAACCTCGTCACTGGCCTCACCGTTGACGAATCGTTGGGCGGGAGTGATCACGGTCTGATTAGGTTCCGTGTGTGCATCCCTCGGGTGAAGCGTAGTAACTCGAGAGGCAGTAAGCTCGATCTCCGGCGGGCAGACTTTGTTAGCCTCCGGGATAGCGTAGGTGAGATGGGGTTAGAGGTCGGCGGCGATGTTGAGGGAGTGTGGAGTGCATTTCGGGACGAGATTATGGTGCTGCAGTCTGCTGCCATCCCCTCAAAACTGGTCACCCCTGCTTCAACGCAGCCTAAGTGGTTCAGTCGTGACATCGCTTCGGCTATCCGAAATAGGAAAGTAGCGTGTAGGAGGGCGAAGGCCAATCGTTCCCATGAGAACACTGAAGCGTATGTCCGCCTGTGTAGGGAAGTGAAGGCGAAGGTTAGGCTAGCGAAACGTAACGAAGAACTACGGGTGGCAAGCCTCTGCAAGGGGAACCCTAAGGAGTTCTTCAGTTATGTTAATAGTAGAAAGCCCATTAAAGGACAGAAGCGGCGTTCTGCGGACCTCCGACGCGGACATCGCCAATGTGCTGAATGAGTACTTTGCGGGAGTGTTCACCAGGGAGGACACCCGCATCATCCCAGAGCCAGGCGTGAGGCACGAAGGTGCTGGCCTGGATAGTGTTCGATGTACCGCGACAGTCGTTGCCGATAGAATAGACAAACTGAGCGCGTTTAAGGCTCCTGGGCCAGACCAGTTTCTCCCCAGAGTGTTGCGGGAGGTGCGCGACCAGGTGCTCCCCACCTGGCTACAGTCTTCAACAAATCGTTGGAGACGGGCCAGGTGCCTGGTGACTGGAGGGAAGCCAACGTGACCCCTATCTTTAAGAAAGGAGATCACGAAAGTCCAGGGAACTATCGTCCCATTAGTCTCACTTTGGTTGTAGGTAAATTATTAGAGGGGATAATAGCGGATAGGATGGTTGACCATGTGGATTCCTACAAGCTGCTTGGGGACTCCCAACATGGGTTTAGACGGCATAGGTTGTGTTTCACCAACCTGCTCAAGTTTTTCCACGTCATGTATAGTGAGGACGATAAGAGTAGGGCGATTGATATACTTTATCTCGACTTTCAGAAAGCCTTTGATAAGGTACCTCACCGCCGGCTAATGGCCAAAGTCCGCGCGCTGGGCATCGATGGGGAAGTAGGTAGCTGGGACTCCCGAAGCGATCGAGCAACTGCGTGCGGACCTACGTAGGATAGTACAGTGGTCCGAAAAATGGCAAATGCCGTTTAACTTGGGTAAATGCAGGGTCATGCACATTGGCTATGCCAATCCCAAGTAGGATTACTCCATGTTGGGGAGTAATATCGAGGCCACTGATTTGGAAAAGGACTTGGGTGTGCTAATCAGTAGCGACCTTTAGTTTACCAAACAGTGCGTCGAGGTGGAAAAGAAAGCCCAGAAGCTGTTCGGTTATATGAGGAGGCAATTTCGATTTTGGAGCAAGGAGATTGTGCTCTCTCTGTACAATTCCCTGGTTCGGTCGCACCTGGAGTACGCTGTGCAGTTCTGGTCGTCCACCCTCAGGAAAGATATTGAGAGGCTGGAGCGAGTGCAGGCGAGGGCCACAAAGTTAATTCCTTCCGTTAGGCATATCGGCTACAATCGACGCTTACACGCCCTGAATGTGTTTTCGCTGGAAACTCGGAGGCTGCGCGGTCAACTCATCGAGGTCTTCAAGTTCTTACACGGGTTCGTCGATGTCGATTTTAGAAGCATGTTTAGTTTAAATGATAACTCAACTCGCAACAATGGTTGGAAGTTGGATTTGAAACGGTTTAGCACTAGTGTGTGTGTGAGAATTACTTTACCTATAAGATCTGTGACACGTGGAACAGGTTACCTTTAGAAGTTGTGAACAGTTCCTCTGTGGATCAGTTCAAGAAAAGGTTAGACCGAATCTTGCACACTATTTGAGGGTGTAGGAATTTTTCCCTGGCACCCGTTGTCATTGGTACCTCCTTGGTATGGGCCGCAAGGCCTTTTAAGATACTTCTTGTCCTTGTAACTCCTTGTAACTCTCTCTCTCTCTCTCTCTCTCTCTCTCTATCTCCTCTCTCTCTCTCTCTCTCTCTCTCTCTCTCTCTCTATATATATATATATATATATATATATATAGAGAGAGAGAGAGAGAGAGAGAGAGAGAGAGAGAGAGAGAGAGAGAGAGAGAGAGAGTTCCTGTAATTATGCATCTGATTATATATTTAAGTAATTAATGTATGCTTAACAGTCACCGGAGATTGAATAACTTTAAAGCAGATGAACAGACTTCATGGATTCTGATTTAATTCATAAACAAAATAAAAAATGTTGCAGTGAATAACTTTCAAAGCTTAATTTTTCTTTATGTGCAGGAAGGAAGGGCCAAGGGCGGGTGACCGCAAAAATGCCCACTCCTCATACAAGGAGAAGGAGAGAGCCCAAAATCAAGTTCCTGCGTTTTCGAGATGCCTGAACAGCCTGCTTTTGAAAGACTGGAGGTCAAAGATTTTGGGAAAGATGGATTGAGGAAAATTATTCTAGAGTTCATCGCTTGAGCACATGAAAGGTTCAGAATACCGATTAATCTTTGCGTTAGAGAATTGGACAGGAAAAGGGCTAAAAATATGTCGAAAGTCTGGCACTGTATATTCCCCTTAAAGGAGGCATGGAGCTACAGAATTTAGAAGAACCGTATCCATTATCATGGCGATAGTAAAGCAACAGTGAGTAAAAATTGCGTTGAAGAGAGAAGTATTGTAGATAATCAGTTAAAAGAAAAGAAACACCAAGGCTGTTAATGTTAATGTCGTGTGGAAGTTTGTGACGAAAAAACAGATGAAAGAACTGGGTGTTTGAGGCATTAAAAGTAACAAGGTTTTCTCTGCCCGAATGAGAGATAGTGGAAAGATCAGAGGCTAGTTGTGCCATAACCGTATCACGCGAAGTATAAAATGACATTTGAGTGTGATGCATTGTGAAGTGTGTAGAGAAGTGAATGGTACTCATCGGCATAGGACCGGATAGGACAGGAAGTACGACTTAAAACATCATTGCTAGATCTACAGATCTACAGAAGCTAAGGCTAACAAAGACCCTAAGATCCACTCTAAGGCTAGCCCGAGAGAAAGGAAAGAGTAGGGGTTAAGAGAAGAGAAGAGAATAAGGGGTTAAGTAAGGAGCAACACCTATCATTCGTGGGTTAACATTCATTCAGAAAAAGAGGAAAAAAGTCTCACCATCATCATCCGCCGGCCACTGCTGACAAGTCAGAAAAATAGTCGGAGAAAATAGGAGAGGGGTGAAAGATGAAAAGAAGTAAAATAAGAACGCTTACAAACCATGCAAACACAGTCTTAACTCACTGTCATACCATGCAAACTACAAACATGCAAGTAAAGAGAGTTACAGACATGCAAAGAAAGGAGATAGGAAAAAAAAAAAAAAGTAGGTACAGTTAAACAAAAAGTGGGTTAGTTTACGCTACGAGCTACATCTACGTTCGTGTTAGTCTAATTTTTTTTTTTTTTTTTATTGCTGGCATCACACGCTGGCATGTCACAAGCTGGCATTCTTCGTCAACAGACTCATCCTGGAGCACCACCACCAGAGCTCCTGTTGTTAACTTTTTTTAATTTTAATACTTTTAAAATGTCTGTCAAGACGGTTCTTAAACATATTAACGCTGGTAGAATGAACGATTGACGCGGGAAGATTATTCCATTTATCAATTACTTTAAACGCAAAGAAGTTTTTAGCGATATTAGTAATGAAACGTCTGCCACGCAACTTAAATCCGTTATTGCGAGTATTACTATTGTCGAAAGTGAACAATTTATCAAAATTTACGTTATCGATGTTATTAACGATTTTGAAAACTTCAATAAACTCCCCCCTTAATCTCCTAGTTTCGAGTGAATACAAGTCTAACTCTTTAATCTTATCTTCATAAGGCTTATTGCGCAATGACGGAATAAGTTTCGTGGCACGACGCTGAACCCTTTCTAACCTATCAATATCCTCACGCAAGTACGGGCACCAAAACTGAACGGCATATTCTAAATGAGGCCTGACTAGGGACTTGTAAAGGGGCAATATAATATCCTTCGATTTAAATTCGAAATTACGCGCTATGAAGCCTAACATCCTATTAGCTTTTGCGCAAGACTCCAGGCACTGGTTCCTAACCTTTAAATCTTTAGTTACGCGTACGCCTAAATCTACTTCCTCGTCAACGCTCGCTAACTCCCTATCATCCATCGTGTACGCGTAATTATTGTTGCGAGAACCTATATGCAAAACTTTACATTTATCTACGTTAAATTGCATCTGCCACTTATCTGTCCACTCCATAATCCTATCTACATCGTCTTGGATCCTATTTCTATCGTCCTCGTTAACAACCTTACCGCCTATTTTAGTATCGTCCGCGAATTTTGACACGTTACTAGTCAATCCTACATCTATGTCGTTAATGTAAATTACGAATAGCAATGGGCCTAACACTGAACCCTGTGGGACACCGCTACCTACATCTAACCACCCCGATTCACTACCATTAACTACGACCCTCTGTCTCCTAGCACGAAGCCATTCTTCTAACCAGTTAGCTACCTGACCGCGTATACCGTGCGCTTTAACCTTCGCAATTAGTCTCCTATGCGGAACTGTATCGAACGCCTTTTTAAAATCTAAATAAATAACGTCAGCTGCTCTATGTCTATCGTATTCGCGCACTATTTCGTTATAAAATTCTAACAAATTAGTTAAACAAGACCTATGGCGTCGAAACCCATGCTGACTACTATTAATCAAATCTCTACTTTCTAAGTGATCGATAATACGATCCCTAACTACGGATTCCAAAAGTTTACAGACAATTGACGTTAAGCTAATGGGCCTATAATTGCTAGCTACTGCGCGGTCGCCTTTTTTAAAAATAGGCGTGACGTTAGCTAATTTGAAGTCTTCAGGAATAATCGCCGTTTCGAGTGACTGATTAAAAATCCTCGTTAAGGGGCCTACGATAACGTCTTTCAAATCTTTCAAATGTCTAGGATAAAAAGCGTCAGGGCCTGGAGCCTTGCTAACTTTTAGCCTATCGATATAATGCGCAATCTCAGCCTCGTAAACAGTTATTTCATCTAAAATAGTCTCGCTATTAAATGCAACGATATCGTCCACGTCGGGGACATTACTTACGTCTTCTACGGTAAAAACTGTCGCAAAAAAGTTATTAAAAATACCCGCCATCGCCTGAGGGTCAGAAGCCAAAGCGCCATTAACATCCACTAGAGGGCCTATGTTATCTTTTACCGGCTTACGATTATTTACGCATTCAAAAAACTTTTTGGGATTATGTTTACTATCCGCAGCTATAAGTATCTCTAAATTACGCTTGGCATTCCTAACTGATCTTTTAACCTGACGCCTAAGCTCGATATATCTATTAAAGTTAGCTGCCGTGCCACTGCGCTTATTAAGTCTATACGCTCTATTACACTCGTTTATGAACTCGCCTATTTCCCTATTCCACCACTTCGGCCTACCACGATTTCTAGAGCGCTTGGGCCTACGAGGAATAAACTCCCTTTCAATATTCCTAAAACTTTCTTTAAACGCCACCCAACGCAAATTTGTGTCATTACCCATAAATAAGTTATCCCAGTCCACTACTCTCATCCTATCAGCAAAACTATCAAAATTAGCCCTACGAAAATCAGGGACTTCTATTACGTTACTATCCTGGGTGTTTTCTATCAATAACTTAAACCTAAGAATTTGATGATCGCTACATCCTAAACTCTCGCCTACTTCTAAACCTTCGACTATATTCTCGCCGTTCGTCATCACCAAATCTAAGATATTATCACCGCGCGTTGGTTCGGTAACTATCTGTCGTAAAAAGTTATCGTCCATAAACTCAACCAGTCTCAAACCCTCTTCATTACCCGTGGGTGATAGGACAGAGCCCTGAGGAACACAATTATTAAGAGCTTTAGGAGATGAAGGCACAGAGAGAAGGTTAGAAACCGAAGGAGGGCTCTTTCGAAATTAAGGATTTGTGCCAAATTCTATCAAAAGCTTTTGATATGTCTAGCGCAGTGGTTCTCAAGCTGAGGTACTGCGTACCCCCAGGGGCACACGAGGCAATATTAGGGGGTACGCGAAGGGGTCCTGAAAATATAACCCTTTTAATTTTATATACGATTAACAAACGACTACAAGTCACACAGTCGTAAAGAACGTAAAAATCCACTATCTCTCGATAGTTGGAGGGTTCAGAGCGGTCACCCTTCTTTGGGATCGGCAATAAATTTACAGGGTTAATAATCTTAGTGCTCGATTGGAAGTTGAAAGGAAGCAAACTGGTAATATTTTCATATTAACATATTTTCATAGTCATGGTACTGAAAGCAGAGAACGAGAAAAAACAGCTCGAACCCTAATTAAAAGAAGTAATGACACTAGCGGTGAAGTACATTTTTTCGAAGAAATGAGCGATAAAAGAACAGCTGTCTTTTCTAATGAGAAAAGACCAAGCTTCACACACACACACACATACATATACATATTATATATATATATATACACACACACATGTGTGTGTATATATATACACACACCCTAGCATTACATACACCACCCTCCTCTCCAACATCACCCACCGTTAATACGACATCCACAGTAGTATTAAGGGCTGCACCCTAGTACTCCCAAATGCAACGGCCCACCCAATAACACAGAACAGAATCCTCAACTTCGTCCAGAAAACGACCATTATCCAGGAAATCTGAGCACGAAGGTTATTAACCGTACAAATTTATTTTACACAAATATACAAGGCCTGCACAGGCCCTGCAGGCTGCAAATTCAAATACTTACAAAATTTAGCTCTGGTCCACCAGCATATATATCGTATGCCTAACGGAAATGCAATTCACGTGAGGTGAAGTTAAGTAAATCAAATAGCACAGTCAATTCTTATTTTAAAAGTAAAAGAACTGAACCTAACCATTAGGAATGTGTGCAGGACACTAAACACCACAAAATTTTAATTCCACTCTGGTTCATATGAAATAGAATCATATTAAAATCACTTAGAACCCCAGCACCAAGTACTTTAATTTATAAGGATTTTAAGTTTAATATGAAAGAAAAATGACGAAGTTATATATGTTGAGAATTTTTATGGTAACATTACAAAAGATGACAGAACCCAGACAATGATGCTTTAGATATTATGGAACATTAGGTACATACCTAGGAAATCTGTGAAGCAACTTGAGAAGATAACGTTTTGGATTTAATTTAAAGAAGTAAATAAAAATAAATAAAAAATAAATAAAAAATAAATAAAAATAAATAAATAAAAAGGTAAAAGAAAAGGTGAAATAAAAGAAATAAATAGAAAGGTAACGCACACAAAAATCTCTGAATATAACGTAATCGGTATTGGAATTAAAGTTAACAACCAGCGTCCAAAAACGCATACCAGAGTGTCAGAAGAAATACTTGAAGGTTTAAATGTAAATTCAAACACAGTGGATTGAGGGGTAATTGAAAATTTAAAGAAAGTAGATAGACTCCAGAAGAAATAATATTTATAATAGAAAAAGAAACTAAACCTATTTGTTGAAACTTGTTCCAAAGATATAAAAAAAAGAAACCGCGGTAACTTCAAAACAAAAGTTAGGACATTATTTAGGCAACGGAAACAAACCGTAAAAATTCAACTCATGCAGAAGTGAAGCAACGAGAATCAAACTAGAAGAAAAACTATGTGAAATAGAAATGGACCTAAACCAAACATTTATCCGCAAGACAAACGAGGAGGAAAACAAGATTGCAGGAAGTATAAAAAATAACCTTAAAATACTTCTGCACGTTTGCAAAAAGAAAAATGCAATGTAACGATGGTGCGACCGAATACACAAATGACCTAGAAAAATAGGCGAACTTCTTAAGAAACAGGATAATTCTGTGTTTAGCAACGTTAAATTTGAGTAATCAGTAGAAAATCTCGATGAATTCTATGATATAGATACAAATCAGCCAAGAACATGTCGAACACGAATTTTTTAATAGAGTTAGAGTTCTTGAAAGAAGACGTAATGAAGGCTTTATTACAAATACGAGAAAATTCATCACTAGGGCATGACACATGGAATGCTACATTTCTGAAGAAATTTAAAGAGAGTATTTCCATGCTGCTGTACCTACTATGGAGAAAGTCACTCGACACAGGACAAAATCCACCGCTATTAAAGAATTGAATTTTTTGAGTTGAATAACCTTTATTAATAATAAAATAAATACATTGGTTTTACAATGACATAAATAATTGTGAAGCTGAACTATTTATGTTATTTAATTTGGCCCTTAAGCTTTAGGCTTTACTCGGCTCTTATTAAAAATAAAACACATAGTTATTATTAATTAATAATAAATAAATAAATATTATTAATAGTTAAAGTATGTATTAATCTTAAATGATCATTTTCAATATGACAAATGCAAGGTCATTATTGAAGGTATTATACCAATACTATACAAAGAAACCATTATTATACATGAGAGATAAGAAGTGAACAATCACGAGTAATGTGTCTTTAATCCTAGATTACACACGAGAAATGAATAAACAATAATAATACACATTAATCCTAGATTTTTATTAGTATGGCATTATTAATTGGGATTTCAACTTGGCTTTAAACGAATATACATTCACAATACTTTTTATATCAGCATTTATATCATTCCATAGTTTCAATCCAATGAAAATGGGAAGTTTTTGAGATGAAGACAATCTAAATTGGGGAATAACATACTTTGATCTATTTCTGGTCTGATATGAGTGGATTTCTTGATGAGTTACAAAATATCTATTTACCCATTGTAAATTAATGATTTTGTTCTTACACTTATAAATAAAAATAAAATGTGCCAGCTTGATTACATCATCGAGCTTTCGTAGTTTTAGCTCTTTAACGCGAACGTTGCAATGCCTAAGAATTATCGACCAGTAGCTATCACCGCCCACCTTATAAAGTGCTTCAAATCTGTAATTAGAGGCAAAAATTGCTTGCTACCTGCGAAACAAAATTTTATTCAGTCCGATCGAACATGGCCTCAGGGCTGGAAGATCATGCGTATCACAGTTGTTGGACCAGCAAGAGAAAATATTGGAAACATTGTGTCGAAGTCAAAATCTAGATGTAATATATACTGATTTTGCTAAAGCCTTTGATAAGCGTGATCCTGAAATTATAGCAAACAAACTTAAGAAATGAAGAATTACTTGAAAACTTGAACGATGAATACTTAATTTTCTGACCGAAAGAGCACAAAGTAAATGGAGTCAAATCCGAAGTCTCAGAAGTTGTCAGCTCTCTCCCACAAGGTATAGTATTAGCTCACTTGCTGTTTATAATAATGATTGCAGACATTGATGCAGATACGTATCATGAATCGTATCATGTTTCGCGGATGGCACAAAGATATGCAAGAAAATATCAGACAAATGTGACAGAAAAATTACAAAATAAAATTACAAAATGCGGTATAAGCTGTGTCCTCATACTCATTTTTTATTTCATCAGTAAGCTCGCAAGGAATTCACCAATAAGGGCATATATTCTTCAACTATTTCCGTGAACACCAAGCTGTCACTGTCAGCGTACCGAGTTCTCCGACCCAGAGAATATGTCAAGGCTTGATGCGCCCGCACGCCGATGTGAAACTGGCTATCGGTGTAGTTGTAACGGGGGAGGTGTCTGCAGCAGTTCAGTCCTGTTTTATCGTATTATGTACGTATTACCTACGTACATAATCTTGACCTCTTTACCAACAACCTGTGAAAACCCTGGTGCCTTACCTTTATCCTTCAGAATGGTGTCGATATATGGTGTCGCTTCTGGAACCTCCACACCTCCTAAATCTTCTGTATTCTGTATCCGTGGCGTACAGCTAATACCATCTCCTGACTTATAAATACCCCAGGAATCTTTCTTTGGTTCACTATATGATCACATTACCCGTTGTTCTCGCCTACACACTTCAAACGCAGCAGAAAAATAAGCTTATGATCTACAATGACGGGTAAGATGAGCATCCATAAATCACAAGAGGGAGGTTCATCAACGAAGGTTAAACCAAACTAGTTATCGTTATACCTTGCTGAGTATTCGTCTGTGGACTGTAGAACAGGTTCCACAAGCTTTACAGGAGCGCATATGTGGTATGGATTATTCTTCGTTACAAACTAGAACAACGTGCAGAAGTCAAAGTAATAAATATTTAACCCCTCTGTAATAGGAAAGTATAGTTTGGACGGGTTTGGACGGCTGCCGAACAAACTGTCCCCGCAATTGAGAGATTCCACCACATTGAACATTTTATAGCGCGTATCCATTACGGTACTGGTTTTTAGTCTCCAGCCACATATCGTACTTGTGCTTCCAAAATACCCTGTGAGTAAATTGTGAGCTTATAAGTTGGTTGTGAGTACGGGTCCACCGTCCATGCCAGACTATTGGCGGGGGATCTGTCGCGGAGCTTATTCGTCGAGATTTCTAAGCTCCGTCCACCGTCACGCCTCTTGTCGGCAGCATGCAAAAACAAAATTTCGCCTACTTTATACTTGATGTTGTTTGTTGTAAAAAAATAAATAATTTCATGCATCTATTCAGACCACGCTTGTTAAAAATTTTATACTCTTTTATGAATCGAGGAAAACCAAGTCAGTTCATAAATTCACTAAAAATACCACAGCCATAAAAAATTTGAGCTTCAAATCCAAACCAATGAGACCAAATTTGTGAAGCTGCAATCAAAATGTAAGTGGATTGTGAGCTTAAAGTAAATGTTAAGTTCTCACTGGCTTGAAAGCTTCTATTGAAAAGGCTGGATGAGCCCTAATTTTGTGCAATAATATATGCTTTAATTAAATAAAAAGCTCAATCTGGCAACTCAACCTGGCTTAGAATTCCGCCAGTTGGCTTAGAAGACGTAAATGGCTTGTATAGGTTGAGTTGCCAGATTGTGCTATTTATTTAATTAAAGCATATATTATTGACAGTTGGCTTAGAAATCCGTCAGTCGGTTTAGTAGGCGTAACCAGCCATTTGGTATAATTAATTATCGTTTACAACCAAAAGAATTAAATAAAACACCATTACATCATTGTTTATTTAGACGAAATATTGTAAATATATAGAAAATAAATATACATTGGAATGATAAAAAAAAAAAATAATAATAGTATAAGAAATATGAACGAGGAATATGCATATAATAAAAAATAAAAAATATAACCATCAATATAGCAGTACATGAGAAATATATATACACACAGAATTATATTAAATAATTAAATATATCGAAAATAAATGCATACACTTTATCTTCTACTGCACAAAATAAAAAAAATAAAAAATAAGAAATACAAACCGTATAGCCATCAATATAGCAGTACAGGAGAAATATATATATATAATATATAATAATATATTATATATATATATATATATATATATATATATTTCTCCTGTACTGCTATATTGATGGCTATACGGTTTGTATTTCATATATATATATATATATATATATATATATATATGATACACACAGACCGTGCATGGAACAAGGAACTCTTCTGGGGTAAGTAAATCCACTATAGTCCGAATAAGTAATGGTAAATGACAAATACCGTAGTTTTTCTTTTTCATGATGCTAGCCCGACGTGGGCAACTGTCACTCGCAAAGAGGTCCCATAAATATAGCTTCCCTCACCACCATTGTGAGTTCATTCCCATAATATATATGAAAATATATATATATATATATATATATATATATATATATATATATATATATATACAGTTATACACACACACAATTATGTTAAATATATTGAAAATAAATACATTCACTTTGTTCTACTGCGCAAAACACTAAACTCACACGTAATCGAGTCTACAATCACATCGTTATTGCTTTGCACTACGCAGTATACGCGGTTTATATTATTTCACCGCTCAAGTTATAGGGAGACCTAAGCTTAGCATGTACACTGAGACTAGATATTTATTATTTCTCGGCTATAGTTTTTGTTAGCTGAAGGTGTTGATGTTTACCTTGCCTTTACTCACCCTGAGGTTCCAGTGAAGTCATACAAAGTCATAAAAGGTCATAAAAGATGGCGCCAACTATTGCTTACTGAGGTTCAACGATGGCTGGAGAATGGAGAACTATGGTTGGGCGTCACATATATACATTTGGAATCTCCGCTGTTAGGTCTCTGGGGACTTGACTGTGTGACCAGTGATGCTTTGAACTCCAGTTTTAAACTTAGGTAGCACCATGTGTTGTTTATCTATGAGTGAGTGACAAGGGGGAATGCCAAGGGATAGGGGTTTTTAGTTAAATTTAGAGTATAGTTAGCTAACCTAATCTATCCTAAAAAATAAATAAAGAGTATATATATATATATATATATATATATATATATATATATATATATATATATATGTGTGTGTGGTGTGTGTGTGTGTGTGTGACATCATACAATTAATTTTAGTGGTCTTCATTTCAAAAGATAAAAAGTACAATAAAAATTTAAGGTATATAAGGTTGAGAGATCACCTGATATAATGCAGCACGCTGATCCAGCGTATAGTGCCCACTGGTAACAGTCTTAGACATAACACTGATACCAATAATAAGAAAAATGTATGGCATTCAATGAGGACGAGCGCCTTTGTGTACCTGTTACCACCGGACGGGACTGTGTCCACATTCATATAGACATAGGTACAATAGAAATTCAACAACTGAGGCGTGTTCAGGACAGCGAACACAGTTGAAACAGGAACATCTGGTATTTACCTCAGAAAAAAATGTGAAAACCTATCTAATTGAGGTGTCTTATCACCGCGACAATGCATTTTCCTTTTTATTGCTGAAAATTGTAGCGAAAAGTATTCTGGATGCGATGGTATATTGCTTAAGACCGTTAAGGGTTTATATTTCTAAATATTTTGAAGTGTACAGAAATTAAGCTTCTTTTTTTAGTTTAATTATGGGGTGTTACTTTTCTGTCCTCATCCAAGTTGAAACAGGAACATCTGATATTTATCTGATACTTTGCTCGTCAACCTCTGAAGCCATCTTTAAAAATCTTTTATGAATAAACCTCTTAATAAGACGAGTTCTACACAAGCTACAGGTGGGGGTATGAGGGATAATCCTTTTAGCACCTGACCATTATATAAGCAGGTCGACCTATAATGGGATTCATTAGTCGAAAATTCATCATTGCCTCATGTGCCCATATGTGCTACTTTGTGTTAAATCGATATGTCGAACTCAGCAAACCTTAGTTCCGATGAATGTTCAACGTAAGTAATGTATATTTCCCTGTTATCAATGAAAGTCGGTTCTTTTTCAAATTATTTTATATTATTTATAGTCGTAATGTAACTATTTAATGTTTTATATTTAATGCAGAGCCCAGGTTCGTTGTTTGGAAGCTTTTGAAAATGCGATCATCTTTGAAGAATTCCTAATCGAGTAAAAAGTAATAAATTTTTTCTTACCATTTATAAATAATTTTTTGTTATTTACATTTTTTCCTTTAGTAGGAACCTTCAAACTTTTATAAATATTTATAAAAAAAAATTCTGATCAATATTTACGTTATTTTACCTATTGAACAAAAACAAAATATGTGGTTATATATATATATATAGTTTAATAATAAGAAGATTGAGGGAAAAGCTTCATTTCTTTGGGCATGGGCTAATTTGATTTTAATAAATTTTTAAAATCCTATGACTTATACGACAGCTATGTGTGATTTCTATTAAATTTGTAGGGTTCGCAATCTGGCCGGAAAGGGTTGCAAAGATACAGAAGTTGAATGGTCAACCGAAGTGGCAGAACCCTAATTCTGTGTAGGTTTTTTACATTTGTTTATTTAGACGCAGGTTTTCGCTGGCTATTAGCGAATTTGTATTTGGAGTTTTATAGAATATATATATATATATATATATATATATATATATATATATATATATATATGGACGCTCATAAATATTAGTACATAGAAATTTTTCAGTAATATTCGTTCATCATTATCTTTTATACCATCCATTGGAGCGTTATGAAAATTTTACCGTTATTGAGAAAAATTTAACAAAAAATTAGTTTCAAGAAAATATAAAATGTTAAAATGCAAAAGGTTTCGTACATTTTCTTACATAATTATTTAATGCTTTCTGTGTTCACCTCGGGTTTGAAGAATTAAAAAATTTTATTAGTAGCTGGTGGTTTATTCATTAGAGACTGTTAGCAATTTTTAAGCCTAGAATTTTCTCTTTGAATCTTCATGGAACACGGATGACTGTACAAGCCATTAGTGAGCAATTGGCCATTGTGGTAAAGAGCTGTCTACAGATATTAAGATATCTGTTATTGCTGCTCAAGAATCTGGAGTTATAGGGAGGTGAGAGAAGAATTTTAAATTTCATTTACGAGGGTTGCTACAGTTATGAAGGAATGGATAGGTTAGAAGGGTTGAAAAAATGGTTGCTACGAATCCACGAGTGACTACACGTGATGTTTTACAAACATTAAAAATGTCTAAAATCGATGTCCTTCCCTCTACTGTACGTAGAGGGAACGATATGTTTGGCGAAAATCAAATACTGCATTCGAAGAAACGAAAATCCTTCCAATGGTTAAACATGGTAGTGTTAGTTTGTTATTTGGGGAATCTTTAGTGCTTTAGTCAAGGAAAGCTTATCATCACCGGACCGTTGAATTCGAAGAAATATCAGGAAATTTTAGAATATATTGCCTTCAGTTCGGGAATTGCGAATACGTCGCAATTGATTTCAACAAGATAATGATCCAAAACATAAAAGTAAGAGCACCACGTAAAGACTTCAACAAAAATGTTTCAAGCTTCTCGAGTGTCGCAGTCAAAGTCCAAATCTCAGTTTAATGGAGAATTTATTGTTTGATTTGAAAAAAGCTGTTCACAAGAGGAACTCTTCGAATCTGAATGAATTGCAACAATTTTCTTTATAATAGTGGGTTAAAATTTCAACTGAGAGATGTCGAAACCTTATAGAAAATACCCCAAAATGAATCAGTGAAATCATTCAAGACACAAGTGGACACACAAAGTATTGTATTACGTAACTTAGTAAATAAAGGTAAGAAAACGTTTACATTTTAACTTTTTATATTTTCCTCAAATTCTTTGATGTTTTAAATTATACTTTGGGGTATTGTGTAGGTTTTAAAAAGTAATACAGACAATCAGATATCCGTTTATTAACTTAGAAATCACAGTGGAGTCCAAATATATTTTAAAAAGTAAAATTAATTTATTCATGCACAGAATAGAAATATAAGACTAACAATTCTACAATCATAGCCTTAAGAATGAATAACTCTCCAGAATTTACAAAGTACATAAGAAATATAAAAAAACACTCATTTTTGCTACTTTATGCACTGATTTTTATTCACAAATGTAAAGAAACAATTTAATTGATTACATACAAATTCATCATTTAGGTGTGAATCGCATTTGCTAAAAATTTCCAAAATTTCCTCATAAAAAAAGCCTCTAGACATGTATAATAAAATCATCGAGCACTATACATTACTATAAACGCTTTGGTGCTTATAAAGATTAGATATAATGGTAGGTATATGCATTTGTTATAGGAATTTTACGATACTAAGGTCATAAAACGTGGACATCCCAAGAGAGTCATAATAGTATATTTCTTCTCTCTCCTCCTGAAATACACACTCACCCACTGAATTCCAGGTCCTGTCAAGAAATCGGTATTAAGTGTAAGACCGACGGAATCTTTTTCACTAGGCAGACTCAGTATTTTATCGTTTGCTTATGTTCCTATAAAAGTTCCTATAAAAGTAGTCCGTCTTCCTAACCCTCTGAATTGTGAACTCGTCCATTAAGAATCCAGTATCACCGATCTAAACCGGTCAGTTTCAATCAGGCCTTGAGATTCTAGATATAGTAATACAATAATAGGATTAGATAAAGGTTTACTAAACTATTTTCAACACCATATGTTCCTATTTTTAAGGATTTAAATGTGTTTGAACATCCGAGTAGTGATTATCAAAAATGTCGTAGGTGTAGATATTAGTTCTATTTATATAGTCATCCATTGATGCCCCTATTCCAACATCGTTACAGACGTTTGTACGAAGATATAAGTTGTGAAAGCCACGTGAACACAATAAAATTTCCACATCCGCAGAGTATTCCATTTCTAGGGCTCAACGAACAGAGGCAGCACTCACCATCAAAGTTATAATCTTTAAGTTAAAATTTTCAAATTTAAATATGGAATTTTTATATTTGCCTAAAACCATATCATGGTTGGCCATTCTTACAAATATTCATTGTGGTAAATTTCACAACACAACTGGATAAACTACCCGTGACAGGACAGTAAACATTTTCAGTTGGGTACGTCTTATAGGGTATTTAACCGTCGATCTTAACAAAAATCTTTCAATCTCTATTTGTTTAACTGCGGATAATTTTACACGTCAGACATTGAGATACGTCTCAACAATGTGGGGCCTCACCAGTTTAGAGGATTCTTACCCGTCCTCAGCTAAATTTAAGGATATCTCGAGGCCGTGCGAGTGATTTTAATTTTCTTCTCAATCCCGTTGACCAAAAGCCTCCCTTGAAAGGAGAAATCGCGTAGGTGTGCATAATACTAAAAAATAATTTCTTTCGATTTTTTAAATTTATCTTTTACATCTTTTTCTGCTGCACTAGTATAATACCCTGAGGCATGCAAATGAGTTACCTTGGAGTCTTATGAATAATTTAGAAAATTTTCTAAGTATGCGCGATAATGATAATAAGTGGAACCTGCAGAGACATTCACTTCACTTAAATATATCTCCCACTCACTGATTGTTGTATGCAAAAAGTTAGTTTCACGATAGATTGGATAATCATCCTCACAATCTGTCCCATCAGAGTGTACTATTCAGAATTTTGTATACAGATATATATTACTGGGATCGTAAAATAATGAGCCTGCGCTGGGTATAGCGAACCTGTAAGAGCGGTTCACGATCCAACTGTGTTGAGGGGATTAATCATGACGTAATTGGAATCCTATGCAGATGTCTAAGTTGGTGGGATGTTAAGAAAACAGAGTTCCGATTTACAGCACTCGTCGATGTGTGGATGGACTAAATAAGTCTTGTTGAATTGCTTGGAACAAATACCAGACCCGACCTTACACTGTCAAACCAGAACTACCTATGAGAAATAATTGTACAAGACGTGCTTATATCAGTTAAATAATTCAACCGTAAGCTTCATACGTTTAGAGCATAACTTTTTACAAATCTTTTTCGTTTTACGTCTGAGGTGACAGCTACTACTTCAGTGGACGTTTTATTCTTTTCCGGGAAAGGAGGAGGAGGGCAGTTTGACAATGAAGTGGTCAGAAGACGACGTATACTATGAGAATCTCATTACTGCACCAGGTAACCTTTTTCGTATGTTACGCATATTTTTCCAGGAAAATAATGTAATTTTCGTTATTAGAATATAAAAATTTATTAGTATGCAAATTTTCAGTTCGAAAATCCGCGTTACGCCAAACTGAAAAGAATCGAGTTTTGTTGCATGAAAAGTAATGAAATTTGTGCTCGCTCTTACTAAATTTTTAAATATGAAAATACTATATTTCGGATAAATTTTCAACGATTAAGAATGCCAAAACTAAAACTAAACCTAGGTTTGAGGCCAGGAATGGTTATAAACTGTTTATCATTGATGTAATTCTATTCCGAGTCTCAACCACAAAGCCAACATTAAATTGCGTTACTTTCCCCCGACAAAACTCGTCGCCATTTGTGATAAATTAAATGTGGAAGGACAGAGCTTTCATATAAATCAATTGATCAGTTTCACAACAGTTACCAGTTAGGTACCATTCTTTTGTCGAATAAACAGAACTGCAATCCATTACGTTTAAATTAATATAGGAAGCAGTACCTAAACCTAAGCATGTTTCCTGAAACTTCTAATTTAGGTATGATAATAAAAAATGACTAAGTTAGTCTACCGTTTTATTATATATATATATATATATATATATACAGGGTGGGCCGTAAGTTTCCATACATAGGAAAAATAAACATTTTTTTATGGACAACCATTTTTATTTATATAATATGCTCTACATGGTTGCCATTGTTTTGAAAACACATTTCAATACGTGTTCCCCACTGTTGATGAACACGCATTAGCACAGTTGACGTTATGCTTGTAATGGCGTTGGTGATACGTTCCTTTAGATGATTTATGTCTCGTATCTTTTCCTGATACACCATGGCCTTCAAGTGCCCCCAAAGATAGAAATCAAGGGGGGTGAGATCTGGGGATCTGGGAGGCCACTCCACAGGACCACGCCGACCAATCCAAGCATCCGGAAACTGCTGCTGATCCAAATACCGACGCACGTGAAGACCATAATGAGGTGGAGCTCCATCTTGCTGGAAGTAAACTGGGAAGTTACCTTCCTCGTTTAGCAGGGATGGGAAAATCTCTTCTTGCAACATGTTAAGATACCTTTCGGCATTAAGATTTCCACTGACAAAAATTGGTCCAATAATTCTGTCACCCCATATCCCGGCCCACACCATCACTTTACCGGCACCTTGCATCTTCGTCGGACTCAGCAAGTTAGGGTTAGCATTACTCCAATAACGTATGTTTTGCCGATTAACCTCTCCATTGACGTAAAAATTTGCTTCATCAGTAACATAAAAACAAACGTTTAATTTTTCCTATGTATGGAAACTTACGGCCCACCCTGTATATACCAAAAAACGGGGTAACTGAGCCTTAATAAGTTTAAGGTAAATTTCGTTATATAAAGGCATGTTTTTTTCCCATAAATTGTAGGTACCTACCTACTATGGAAAAAATGATAACGAAATTTACCTTAAACTTATTGGGGTCCAGTTACCCCATTTTACGATATATATATCGTGGAGTAAGGGTGACACTGGTACTGAGGGGAATGAGGGGTTACACTAATCTGTACCTATACCTAGTTTGTAAAAGCCAATCAAATATGTTCATACGCCTAAGCGAGTTAAACAGCTGGTAAGCTATCCAGTATTTAGAAAATGGAAAGTTCCACTGAAAATGGGAAAAATATTAATTTGAATTACCTATTCAAATATCTAGTGTGTGATATATATATATATATATATATATATATCACACTAGATATTTGAATAGGTAATTCAAATTAATATTTTTCCCATTTTCAATGGAATTTTCTATTTTTTAAATACTTGATAGCTTACCAGCTGTTTAACTCGCTTAGGTGTATAAACAAATTTGAATGGCTTTTACAAACTAGGTATAGGTAGAGTTTAGTGTAACTCCTCACTCCCCTCAGTGCCAGTGTCACCCTTACTCCACCTTCCCCCACCTCTCTACTTTTGCCATCATACTACTGCATTTCTCTGAATCGGTACGGATACAATGATGCAGGGTAATAACACCTTCGAAAGGCTCTTACTTCAAATTTCGTGTGAAGTGACAGGTTGCATTATCGCTATGCCAGTTCCTGATATCCTAAATATACATAGGGATGGCCAAAAGTTGAGATCGAGTCGTTTAGATGTGTACTGGAATTAGAAATGAAGAAAGGAACTCACACAAATTTTCCAAATAGAAGCAGCTAGGCCGAGGATAATCACCTTCGGCCTAGTTGCATGTAAACAAATTTCATAATGACGTAGGCTATCAAGCTTTCAACATGGCGGATATAAGTTCTTTTACAATCGAGAAGCGTCTTCTTGTAAGTATTTGGGTTCACGAAAGAGAACGTGCTGGTAAAACTTATAATGATATAAGAGAAGACTTTGTAATGCGTTTTAAAGAAGCAGCTCCGACTGAGGCAAGTTTACATAATCTTGAAAAAAAACATTCACAACCTGATCTGTTTTAGATGGCAAAGATGTGGAAGACCGCAGAAATATGCGGACGTTTGGGTTCGTTTAGAGGAGTTAGTTCTTCAATCACCAAAGAAATCAACTAAGAAACGATCTGCTGAATTCAATATTTCAAGAACTTCCATGCGACGTTTGATGAAGAAGGAAGGCTATCATAAGTATAGGCCCGTATTTATCAATTAATTAGCTGATCATGATATGAACAAATATCATGTCAAATTTTACTGCATGAATTTCCAACCTTAGCTTCTTGTCGAAACATTATACTCACTGACGAATGTGCCGGATATCTTAGTGCGAGGTCTCGGAATGCTTATTTCTGGGCAAAAGAATATCCCCATTTCTTTGAATAAATAGCATAACTCCCTCACCATGTTATGATGTGAGCTGGTGTAACCTGTGAACTGATTATTGGTCCATATTTTTTTCGATGTGAGTGTGACTGGTCAGTTATCTGGAGATGCTGTCTCATTCGTTAATTACTGAACTTGAGAAAGTGGGCCTTGTAAGTAGAGTTATTTTACAAGACGGTGCACCAGCCCATTATGCTATTAACATGAGTAATTTCCTCAACAACCAATTTCCAGTGTGGACTGGGCGAGGAGGATCTCTCAACTGGCCTCGCAGAAGTTTCGACCTCGAAACTTGTTATAACTGGTTGTGCTCTTTTGTGAAGAACAAATTTAGCCACATCCGCATGTACTCTGTTGAAAAGTTACAAATGGAAATTCTTCACATATTCTCAACCATTACGCCTGAAATGCTTCGAAAAGCTTCATGGCGCACTTGACGTCGAATGCAATTATGCGTTGATCATGATGGTATCCATACGGATCAACTTGACGTATAAGCAGCAAGATATGTTTTTATTTAATTTCAATTTCATTTGTAATAGTTTTTCTTGTTTTTGGTTTAAATGAAATGTTTCAAAAGTAAAACTCACACGTTTATCAACCATTCTTTACCACCCAATTGCGACTTTTTTGTCAGCCCTGTATGTAGCATAAATATGAAGGAAATTTGTATGAAGACACTCAGTTTGGGGCTGGAGTCCCACACCTTCAAAAAGGGTAGAGGTTAAAAATTTAAAGTTCTTGAGAGGACACTTAAATTATATTAGAAATCAAGCTTAATTATATGTACAGCAAACTGCCTTTAATTTGTACTGAAGTTATTTTGCATTCTTGTTTCAGAGTTGAAAAAACAAATATCAAATAAATTCTGGGAGAAACGTACACATAGTTGTCCTTAGTGCTGTGCCAGTTTCTGATCTAAAAATTGTATCGGTGATGTAAAAGTATCTCTGATTTATTGTAATTTCAGCGTTCACATTCTTCTTTTTACTAAATTAGTTAGTTTGTATTGGTTAAAATTATGTATACACAATTGCATTTGACAAATACTCTATATAATTCAATCACTGTTTCCTATATACGAAGTGAGAAAACCGAGATCAGGGATTGAACTCCAACAGAGAACTCAATAAATTAATTCTCTCTTATATAAAGTCACGTCTTAAATATACTGTACTGTATTTGCAGTACTGGAAATAAATATGGAAATAAAAGGAAATATAGAAATATAATACAAATTACATATGATAACATATTCTGTCGATAACTTATGTTACGTAAAACTGTACAGGGCGCAAGGTAGCCCAGTAGTTAGGTGGCTAATTCCGAGTGGTGTGATGCTGGTTCGCTCCCGGACGCTGGCATCGGGTGGATTTCAGATGAGTGCTTATTCTGTTTCTACTCTGGCCTAGGTGGCCCTTAGGGCACACTCACCCCTATGTGGTGGGAAAATGAGTTTCTTGGATGTTACTTTTGACGTAGTACTGTATTATACTTATGTGGTGCATTGTGATAAGTAGTCTAGCAGCCATTCAGAATTTGCCACATCAGCACAGCATCTAAGTATAGGCACTGCTGTAAATGTGCGGTGATGGAAATATTACATAACAAACGTATCGAAATAAAAATTTTAGTCGAAGAAGGCTACTCTTATCGGTAAATCGCAGCTAGACTTCATGTTTCACTTAGTGCGGGTTGTAGAACTTTGAAGGCGTTTCGTGAAACAGGTACTGAATAGGCATGGTTGTGGGAGAAAGCCCAAACTTTCCAAATATGATGTTAAATGATGATCAGGCATGGAAAAAGGTTCTCTTCACAGATAAGTCCAAGTTTGAACTCTTTGGACTGGATTTTTATTTTTAAACTTAAACCTTCACCTAACCATAACTTTCCTGTTTCTTTGAATGTTTTAATGTGTTCTTCATCTTATAATTGTTTTAACCTTTACTTACCTTTTTATTTTTAGAATTTTACAACTTGCCCTGATGGTTGAGCGTTGCCTCCCTCCAAACGTTGGTATTCGAATTAAAGTCATGCTGTGTGTTGTCTCCTTGGTATTATATATATATATATATATATATATATATATATATATATATATATATATATATATATATATATATATATATATACACACACACATATATATATATATATATACATATACACGAGTGTATATATTTTAAAGTTCACTATTAGTGAGATCTAGTTATTATTATTATTATTATTATTATTATTATTATTATATAATTAAAGTTCACTGTATTAGTGAGATCTAGCTGTGGAGAACATCAACTCCGCTCGTGCGTGTAGGCTCGCGATTGGTTTCACGACTTAACGACGGTGTGTGTGTAGTTTTGTGCATCTTTATGCACACTTACCCAGAGTGGGAAATACTTCATTTATCACAGAAAAGGCTGTCAAAGTGATGTCAATCCGATCATAATTATACGGAATCTTGAGAATAAAGTATCTCTGTATAGCTCAATTTTTTATTTCCTTTTATCATTATATGCATTTTTTTCGTTTTTTCATACCTTCCATATAAATTATGTATGTACTAAAGAATAAACGTATATGGGTTGTAAAGCAACAGAAAGGATGCCGAATTTAGGCTCCACCCACTCCACTCCATTCCGGATGACCTAATTCTGAACATATAACATGACATTTGAAGTAACATTTACTAATTTTAACTGTTTAGGCATGTATGTATACTCGTATTGCAATCATTATTTAAATGAGTCTCGGACCAAATTTCACCAGCTTCCCCAGTGGGAGAAGCGAGTTGAACAAGTCATTTGTAGCAAGTATAATGGCAAAACACTTGTAAAAAAAGTTTTTTTAAATGTCACATTTTTTAATCACCTAATATATATATATATATATATATATATATATATATATATATATAATATATATATATATATGATAAAATAGTATCATATTTTTTATGATAATAAGAGATAAGATAAATCAAACAATAATAAATTTTAAAAACTAAAAAACTTATGACTAAATGAGAACTAAAATTAAGACACGTACTGAAACAAGTACAGTAATAATAAAAACTACTCACTCTTAAGACTACAGAAATAATGATGATGATAGTGACAATAATAATGTTATTGGCAGAGGACACACACACACACACACACACACACACACACACACATATATATATATATTAATATATATATATATAGATATATATATATATCGGGTCGGCAAAAAAAAGGGAGACCTCGAACTTTGGCTGTAAAATCCAAAGATATGGTTAGATTTCAATATTTTTTTCACACCCCGCAACTAAGTAAATTTCCTATACAGTGAGCGGATTTCAAAGAAAACTAATGAAAATTACGGATTTATTGAACATTTCTTTTATGCCACTGGAAATTCTCCATTTACACTACTACTGCAGTCTATATGCAGATAAAAAGTTACAAAGTACTCACATATGGTGCTACCTTAATGTTAAAAAAACTGCTCGATATGTTTACCACGAACTTCTACAACCTTTTTCAGTCTAGGACGGAACTCATCTATGGCTTTATTGATTTATTCTTGTGGTAGCTCATCCCATTTTTCCAGAAGAAGCTGTCGTAAATGAGTGACATTTCTTACTTTGACCCGATAAATTCTCTGTGACAAATTTTCCCAAAGGCCGTAATCGATAGGATTTAAATCAGGACTGTTTCGTAGCCAAATTTAATACCGCTACCTGGTATTCTTTTGATATTTCCTGTTTTATCGATGTTCTTGAGAAGTTTGTCCAAACCTCCTGCAGTTGGCTTACGCTAATTAAAATCACTTTAATTAATTATCAACTTGAACCTATGAGGAGCAGGATTTTTCTGGAATATTCGCCATAAATCCAATTTCTCAGCTAAAATGCTAAAAGATGGCATACAAACCACAAAATTACCTAGTACTAACATACTAAAATTTCATGGTTCTATGTACTGTATTTGCCGAGATATGAAGGATTTAAAACGCCTCCCTTTTTTTTGTCGACTCGATATATATATATATATATATATATATATATATATATATATATATATATATATATATATATATATATATATATATATATATATGATGGAGATGTCTGTTCTATGTTCATTGATACGAGCCTAAACAGCACCAAATTTAGTATACACATTAAGGAAGAACAGGAAGGGCTTTAGTAACACACTTGCCGTAACTCCAGCCTACCCTAACACTCGCCGGAGACTAAGCCCTACCTCAAGCCTAGCCAACCTTAATTCATAGGCCTCTTCTCTGGGCCCATTGCAGTCACCCCTTTTTCGGGTAATTTGCACCAAATTTAGTATACACATGAAGGGAGAACCAGGGAAGGTTTTAGTAACACACTCGACCCCTTTGGTCCCCCCTCAGTGTTTCGATATCAGAATGATTAACATTGCGTGATACAGTTGCGAAGGAAAATTTGCCGGCGTTGTATCAGGCATGGAGCAATTACTTGGTCAATGTAATTAATTACAATTACAATTACTTGACATATTCTCAATTACAATTACTGTAGATGGTGAAATACTTAATTACAATTACTTGACATTTTCAATTACAATTACTGTAGATGGTGAAATACTTAATTACAATTACTTAGTAAAGTACTTAATTACAATTACAATTACTTAGTAAAGTAATTAATTACAATTACTTGGTAAAGTACTTAATCACAATTACTGAGTAAAGTAATTAAGGACAATTACATTTACAAAGCATTGCATTTTTTCATAAATACACACTATTGGATTTATGTCATGCTTTTCTACCTAGTATTTCAATTCCATTTTGGCTACTTGCATGTAATTACTCCGTTAATGAAAATAAACTGAAGTGAAATTTCCTCCAATAGGTGGTGCTACTCATGCAACAGTAGAAACTGCTTTTTTTAACAAACTTTGTTTTCTTAATCAGGTAAACAATGGATTTTAACAACGCAGTAAGCTTTACTCGTAGAATATGTTATATTAACAAGGAACATTTGTAAGAGAATTGACAAAGATAGCCTTGTTAGTTGATATTTTATAATGCCATCTTTATTAAAAATACTAATTTTCAAATTACCAATATTGATTTCTGAGTGTACGGTCGCTGGCTACGAAGCCATGGCCCTGGTTCGAATCCTGTTGTAGCCGGCGTACAGCTTCTGCTAGGCTAAATTTACTACACAGCTTTACCTATAGAGGAAGGCACAGGGAAACCACACCAGTCATTTTTTTCTATAAATTTAACAAGCCTGGCGAAAACCGAATTACTGTTTATGCACAGTTTACATATAATAAATTTTCGTAAACGCTCGTTTTAATATATATATATATATATATATATAAACCTTTGGTTAGCTTCCGCCCGAATTGTTCATTCTGACGAAGGTCAAGCTTTTCACTCCACCTTAGACCTACAGTTTAACGTGGAATCCGAACCACGCCCCATCAGCAACCCAGCGTCTTAACCACTAGGCCACCTAGGGTACCCATTTATCTACCAACCACTTTCTTTATTGTGTGGAAGGATGAACAGCTGGGTTTTGCTGCGCGCCGGCTGCCGTCGGGTCTCGAACCCGGGGCCGATGGATTCGTAGTCAGCGACGCTAACCACTACACCACCACTATATATATGTTAGGCCGGGTCGAAAAGGGGTCAAGGTCAAGATTTTGCTTAGGTACATATTGTGAGGTTGATCATTTTGTAATAGTAGTATCCCCACCAAAAATCAAGGCTGTGGGACCTTCGTTAGTCCCCCCTACCGATATTCACTTTTTTCCATATGAATTTGTATGGGAAATAGGCCAAAAATCGAAAATCGTAAAAATCGACCCTAAATATTAATTTTTTTGCTTTCGGATGGCCAAAATCGGGTTCCCCGGTACGAATTACATCAGAATAGACCATTCACCAACTTTTTTTGAGATCGGGGGGTAGGGGGTTGGGTCTTAAATATAAGACCTAATATTACATTATTTTTGTTTTCTTTTCTTTCCAGATTCCTATTTAGGTACCTAGAATGTTAAAAGTTTGTATTAAAATACATTATTTAATTTTAAAATATCAGCAATAAATAAAATATAGTTAAAATCTTATTAAATTAAAATCACACCCAAAAGCCATCGAGGGTGCGCGAAATTTTTGGTTTATGACAATTCTTCTTCGAAATTTAGATGTAAAATTCAAGAAAATTATTGAGCCCGTCATGAAAAACAACGCTTACTTCGCTAAGCTTATCCTGAAAATATACTCCTGTCAATGGTTTCTGACGAACGATTACATATTAGAGAACTAGCAATTCAATAGATAATTCTTTCCAGAACTGGGTTTTCAGGAGCCAGAAATTTTGAGCTACCAAGATCTATACATTTTCTAGCAAATGATTATATTGATTTGATTAATTGGAATGAGCAGATAATCACTCCTCCACCTTTACTAAGTAATTTTACCAATGAGCAATTGCTTCAGATTAGAACTAAACCTCTAGAAATACTAGATTTTCCATGTCAACAAAAGCGTTGAACGGGGTGTGAACTTAGTAACTATGATAAATCTAGCCAGGAAAGAATTGATTATATTAATCGGCATAAATTTATTTTAAATACTTTAGAGTCTAGAAAAGAACTGCCTACTTTTGAGTGGAAAGGTCAATGGAAGGAATAAAAAAAACATTAGTTTTAGGTAAAAATTTTTATTGAATTTCTGTCTCTTAATTTCTAAATTTCTACCAATAATAGCTAAAAATTTATGTATTAAATTTTTTTTCATGTATTTTTGTATTTTTAAATTTTTTTTCATTAAAAAATAAATATGAGTGTTTTATAAATGAACTTTTGTAATAATAAAAAATTTCAAGTAAATCGCAAATTATCTCGAATTTTACAAATTTTCTGAAAAAACTGAAACCGGTAGGGGGGGTAGGGGTCCTCAGAATTCAAAAATATTTTACCAGGGTGTTACTATGATTGATTGAACCACCTCACACTATGTACATAAGAAATACAAAATTTCGACCCGGCCTAAATTATATATAATCATATATAATCATATATAATCAGGAATGTCCAAGTTGGTCAAACATTTGTTTAAATTTTCGTCCGTGACCATTTTTTACCCATTAGGTCAAACAGGTTATATACTTTTGTTTACTTTTGTTGAGTTTGAACGACGGTTCAGGATCGACCTGCGGTCGACCCCTCTGCAGCATCCCGCCTCATTTGCGGGACTTGGTGAAGGAGGGAATTGCTCTCTGATCGCCTCCTGCCCTCGTAGCCAGCCACGCATGGCTGGTCAGGGACTTTGCACAAGAATCTGTCCAGCTGGTTCTTGAAGTTATTCAGGTTGGTGTGCTGGAGATTCCTCACTTCTTTTGGAAGGACATTGAAAAGCTTTGGGCCCCGTATTCTGAGGGTATTTTCCATCCTCGTTTTCATGGCTCCTTGTCCCACCGCAGCTGGGACCGTACAAAATCTGCCTCTTCTCTCATTCCAGTTTGTTTCTACTTCATTTCTGAGGTTAGGGACAGAGCCCTCAAGTATGTTCCATATGTATATTATTGTGTACCGCTCTCGTCTTCTTTCATTTTTAATAACTTTCACTTGTATTTACGTAGAGGGCGTTCTCTATGAGAAAGTTTAAAGAAAGTGTTTCTTACTGCATACAATGATTATGTTTTTCGATTTTCACCCGCGTTATGATTTTAATTAGAAAAACTCGGACTCAAGTAAGTCGTCCTTTATGCTACCTCAGCATTTACACACCCTCTGATTTGTTTTAGGGTAAGTTAAGTAGTTAGGTCAACAAACACTAACCTAATCTAATAGGTCGGACAAAAAAATCCGACTTATTTACAAAATCTGGACTAACTGGTAAAAGAGGTGGCTTACAATTGGCGCTGTTTGGGGATTTAGGCATATATATACTGGTGTCCAGAAAATTCGGTCTTGAAAATTCGGTCTCGGAAAATTCGGTTTTGAAAATTCGGTCTCAGAAAATTCGGTCTTGGAAATTTCGGTTAGGTTAGGTCTTGGAATCTTCGGTTAGGTTAGGTTAGGTCAAAAAAATTGCCCCGAACTAATAATGCCCTTGAAGCATTTCATTCCGTATTGAAATCATCAGTTACAAGAAGACTAAAATTTCACATTTGCAACGAGGAGACAAGCCAAGTAAAAAGAAAAAATATGAAAACTCGACTCGCGCATCGAAATACTTGTGCAAAAGTATGTTGAAAGTGATAAAATTGCCTTCTTGAAATCTGTTGCTCATAGCTTAATTTCATTTTAACTTTTCTTTT
Source organism: Bathynomus jamesi (assembly GCA_023014485.1). NCBI lineage: Eukaryota > Metazoa > Arthropoda > Malacostraca > Isopoda > Cirolanidae > Bathynomus > Bathynomus jamesi. The sequence goes on from JAJOZX010000599.1 coordinate 641,485, forward strand.
CGAGTCTCAAGACCGAATCTCCCAAGACCAAATTTTCTGAGACCGAATCTTCTTTTATGTTTTACCCATTATTTAGGGTACCTTTTTTAGTTTTAAGTTTTAAACAGCAAAACAATTTCTTTAATAAATCTTTTCAAATTCTCGTTTATGTTTTCATTATACTTGGCAAATGTGATTTAAATATTTTTTGCTATCTGAGCTCATAGATTTACTTCAATTTTCTGAGACCGCATTTTCCGAGACCGAATTTTCCAAGACCGAATATTCCTAGCACCATATATACACTGTATATATACATACATATATATATATATATATATATATATATGTGTGTGTGTGTGTGTGTGTGTGTGTGTGTGTGTGTGTGTGTATGTATGTATGTATATAAGACAGAATACACTGAAAACAACATAACTGCGATAAATAGAACTAAGAACAACGAATTTAGAGACAGGCAGAAGAACAGGAATACAAGATAGTAACTTCATGAATAAAAAAGAAAGTACACCAAAGACTATAAGAAACATTGAGTAGGGAAGAAGCAGTGCTAGAACAAAAGAGAAGGACTGAATCGCATAAATTCCAAAAGGGTAAGTCTGAAAACGTAAAAGAAATCAAAAGACGGACCATGTGCGAATATTACAAAACAGGTTCGTATAAATATGGCTTTCGTTTCATGTATAACTCCGCTAAAATTTCTACATGATGAGGAATGGAAGTGGCAGATACGGAGCAAACTGTTGCTTTTCCACCCTCCAATGTGCAGACAATCAATTAGGGAGAATAATTTTTTAAAGATGTGGTGCCCATATTTTCATACTAAGGGTATTCAAAGAAGAGAAATAACAGCTCAAACCCAAAATAGAAAAATAACAGTGCCAATGAAGTTCAGTTTTAGAAGAAATGAAGACTATAGAAGAAAAAGTGTTCCTTTAAATGAGAAAAGACTGAATTTCGCAGGTATATGTATCCCATCAATACACCACCTTCCTTTCCAACATCACCCACCAATAATTCAAAAACCACAATGGTACTTAAGGATCGCATACCCAGTATTCTCAAATGCAACGGCACACCCAATAAAGCCAAACAGGAACCGTCAAAATCGACCAGAAAATGACCATTATATAATACAACCGAGCCCGAAGATTGTTATTCCTGTAAATTTATTATACACATATATACAAGTCCATTCCACTGACCCAGACCGCAGAAGCCCCCCCCCCCCCGATAGAAGAAGAAAGCCAGAATCAAGGTCCATGGTTTTCGAAATGCCTGGAACTTTGTGTTTGAAAGATTGGAGGTCATAGACAGGGTGAAAGATGGAATGGGGAAGACTGTTCCAGAGTTCACCGGTTGAGTAGATGAAAGCTTGAAAATACCGATTAACCCGTTGAACAGAAAAGGAATGAGAATGTGTCGAAAGTCTGGTACTGCGTGCTCTCCTTAAAGGAGGAGGCATGCAGTGAGAGAGTTCAGAAGAGCAGTGTCCGTTATAATAGCGATAGTAAAGAGAGAGTGAGGCAACATTGCGGCGAAGAGAGAAAGATTGAAGACAGTGAGTAAGAGGCGGGAAATTGATGAGACAAAAAGCTTTTGATTCCACCCGGTCAAGTACGGAGTGTGGGTTGAACAACCCCACACATGAGACGCATACTCTATACAGGGGCAGACAAGACCCCTGTACAGAGACAGCAACTGAGTGGGGGTGAAGAAACTGCGGAGGCGGTACATCCCACCTAACCTCTTAGAAGCTGTTTTGGAAAGAGAGTATATGTGATATTTTCAGGAAAGATCAAGACAAAAGGAAACGCCAAGAATATGAAGAGAAGAAGAAGGATTGAGTTATGTATTGTTGAAGGTAAAAGGATAGTCGTGTGGAAGGTTGTGACAAATAGACAGATGGAGGAACTGAGTTTTTGAGGCATTGAAAGCCACAACTTCCTATAATGCTATTATATATTATGGAATATTATGTACTTATGAAGGAAATCTGTTAAGCAAGTAGTAGAGAGAAAGTCTTGGATTAATTTTGACAAATAACAATGGCATAGTAATAGATAAAAAGGTAACGCAAACAAATTCTCTGACCAAAACCTAATCGATATACAAGTAAAATTATCAACCAGGAGACCAAAAACGCATTCCAGAGAGTCAAAAGGAATATTTGAAGGTTTAAATATGAATTAAAAGAAATTAGAATCGGAAAATGTAAATGAAGACTTAAACAAATACTCTAAACCCATAATGATGAAATACGTTCCGAAGAGAAAAGAGAAAATATAACGAGGTCGAGAGAAAAATCAGAACCTTAGGCAATGGAAACAAACCGTAAATATCTCCACGGATGCAGAACTGAAACAAGGGGACTCAAACTAGAGAAAAAGAGAGTATTGGTCCGTTAAAAGATAAGGCGACCGAATATACAGAAAAGAATTAGCGAACTGCTTAAAGAAGAATTTAACACTGTTAAACATTCCTAAGTCGAGAGGAAAGTGAAAAAGCTAGGTGAATTCTTTAGCATAGATACAAACAGCAAAGAAGTTCGGACAAAAATGTGAAATTCTTGGAAGGAGATGTAATTAAGGTCGTATCACATATTCGAGAAAATTTAGCACCAGAGCCAGACACATGGCATTCCATGTTTCTGAACAAATGTAAAGAGAGTATTACCACCCCTCTGTACAGTACTTAATAAGGAGAAAATCACTAGAAACAAAACAAACTCCATTTCCATTAAAGAAAGCGAACATTGTTCACTTGTTCATTACTCTGTAATAGAGCAATGCCTAAGAACTATCGGTCGGTAGCTCTCACCTCTTATCTTATAAAATGCTTCAAATATGTAATTATAGGTAAAATTGCCTACTACTTAGAAGAAAAGAATTTATTCAATTCAAACCAGCATGTTTTCAGGGCTGAAAGATCATGCCTATCACAGGTACAATTATATATAGGGTGAACCAAATGTAGGTGGACAGTAAATGATAACGTTTATTTTGAGAATACATATTTAATTTTTTTGTATACTATAATACAAAATAAAATTTAAATAAATTTAGTTATAATATTTAATATAATATAACACAAACACCATAGTTATAATGAACACCATAGTTATAATATAATATAACACAAACCGTATTCAACCTACTGTCCACCTACTTTTGGTTCACCGTGTATATATATATAATATATATATTTTAAATTTCAAAACTTTATTAAAAAAAAGAATACAAGTGACAGAGTTTTACAGTTTTTAGATATTTGTTTACATTAATATATTTACAATACTCCCATCTGAATATGACCTTGGAAGCATCGAAGCATTTTAGGCAAAATTAATGGCATTTACCTTATTTATTACATAAATTAGTGAAAGTGGCAAGTAATAGGACAAGCGGCAACAAACAATAATAATAATAATAGCAGCAATAATAATAAATACAATATAAAGTTTACAAAATGTTACATTATTTTAAATTCAATGATTTATTGTATATTTAGTAGAAATTATTACATAAAGCAATAAAAGTGGCAAGTAATAGTAATAGTGACAACAAAAATAATAACAATAATAGTAAATATTGAATACTGAATAACCTTTATTGGTAAAATAAATACAGTACTTTTATAATTTACAATGGCATAAATAATTGCGAAACTGGACTAATTTGTTTTATTCAAAGTTTACAAAATGTTACATAATTTTAAATTAAATTTTTTGTTGTATATTGAGTAGAAGATAAATGCTGCTTAATAAAAAAATATAGAAAAAGAATAGCTTACGAAATTAAAGGTGCTTAATGGAATTAGCATATTTAAATAGTTGATTACAAAATTGATTACTGTGGTAAAAATGGTAGGAGCGAACTTTTACATCAGCAGGAGCTGATGAAGTGCTTTTTAATGATTTGCGAAATACATTTAGCGATGATATGCATGGGAATTGCATTCCATACATCTGCTCCTTTGAAAGAGAGTGCATTTCCTGCTGTTTCTATTGTATAGTTAGGTTTATGTATAAAATCACTGGGCAGTCTGGTGTTATAATGATGGTGTATTTGATGGGGATTAATTGCTCTTTGAATGGGTGATGTCTATTTTTTTTTCATAACTTCGAACGTATTGACAGCAACATTTAATTTGTATAAGTAATTTAGTTTTAAAGGATGTTTTATATATTTCTTTGAGTTACCCCATGCTGTAATACAACATAATAAATGTGGATGGGTGACGGAATAATATAGGGTAAGGAGTGCGTTTAGAGGAAGTGTCTTTTTTAGTTTAAATAATATGAGGAGAAATTTTTATATTTTGGATTTGATATGTTGTACATGACTTTTGAAATTTAGTTTTTCATCTAAATTAATGCCAAGTACTTCAACCTCATTCACTCTTGCAAGAGTATTAGTCCCAAGTTTTATTTGACAGTTTGTACTAATATGTTTTCTGGTTAATAATCATATAAGATGACTTTGTCAGGTCCATTAAAAGTTTATTACCACACACCCATTTATACACGTTTTCTAATTGCCTGGTCGTTTCATTAATCAGAAAGTCTGCGTTGTGATGGGAAAAAGTAAGTTGGTATCATCTGCATATTGTACGCAATTTAATGTGGTAGAAAGAAGAAAATCCTTGACGTGAATTAGAAATAGTAATGGGCCAAGAATAGATCCTTGTGGGGGACCACTAGTTAGCATCGCCTTATCTGATAAATTGTCTTTTAATCTGATGTAATGATGGCGATTTGACAGATATGATTTAAACCAATCGAGGATATTTCCTCTTATTCCATATATGTGAAGTTTATTCAATAAGATTTCATGCTTAATTGTATCAAATGCTTCAGACAAGTCGAGGAAGATGAAGGTAGAGCTTTTTTTGCTGTTTAAGTTCTGATACACATTTTCTAATAGTATGTTTATGCATTCAAGCGGGAACCGCACCCAGATCTGATCTAGCAGAGTTGAATTTCTAATGTCATTGTGAAGTATAGTCGGCTTTGTAATAGCTAATTTAAAACCACTAGCAGTCATGATGTTGTGAAGGAAGCTTGAGTTATTATTTGAATATTCTTTTGTGAAATCAGTATTTTAATCTCCTGCAATAACGCGGGCTACGTCGTAGCCACTATCGTAACACCGCTTCCCGTTGATCAGCGAAGTTAAGCGACATTGGGTCTGGGTAGTAGTTGGATGGGAGACCGTCCTCCGTGTCCAGATTATGTAGCGACCCGTGGTTCGGATCCCACGTAAAGCTGTAGGTCCCCTCCGTCATATGACCTTAGATGTTGCGAAGGAGGTTAAACAACCCCAATCATTGTTATTACTTGCAATAACGCAATTGTTACAAATATAACTGGAGGTTAGAATTCCATCGATATTTGTAATAAAAGTTGGTACGTTAACAGTTGGTGGTCGGTACACGCCTAAAATTGAGTACTGAGTGTTATGAATAAACATTTAATTTGCAGTGTTTCTGAGGTACTGTTTATGCTTGTTAGTTCTTCAATACTTTTACTCTTGTAGTTTGAGTCTAAAATATACTTACACCTTTCCCCCCTATTGTTAACCCTACACACACGGTAGCGTGTGACCCTGGAATGTTAAAAAATATCTCATTATTTTCATTTAATCAGGTTTCAGTTAATATAATGCACTTGAAATTATGTTGTAATAGTTTTCGGTTGCTGTCAATTCGTCGAAGTGGTGTGGGAGACTGCGAATGTTTAAGTTTATAAAAGACAGGTTTCCATTGCTGTATTTCTTGTTTAAGTTGTCTACTGAGATATTGTCGGAGTTGACTACGTTTCAGATTCAGTAATTTCATGTACATTATTGAGAGTATTTAAAGTGTTGATCATGATGTGATTAGGGTAATAAAGTAATATAAATAATAACAGTTAAGAAAAAATAAAAAATAAAAAATAAACAGCACAAATACACACACACACACACACACACACATATATATATATATACTTTAGGTATACTTTAGGTGAATTTGAACGAAGGTTCAGGATCGACCTGCAGTCAACCCCTCTGCAGCATTCCGCCTCATTTGCGGGATTTGGTGAAGGAGGGAATTGCTATCTGATCTCCTCCTGCCCTCGTAGCCAGCCATGCATGGCTGGTGAGGGACTTTGCACAGGAATCTGTCCAGCTGGTTCTTGAAGTTATTCAAGTTATATATATATATATACACACACACACACACACACACACACACACACACACACACATATATATATATATATATATATATATACTGTATGTGCACGAAATAAGATAAAATAAAATAAAAACGGTTGTAGTTAAAGCAAGAACGAAGAACTTGATATTATATATGCATTCCCGGAAAGTTATAAAATTATAGAATTACTAAAACTTAAAGTAAAAAATTACATTAAAATTTACATCAGTATAGAATCTTAAAATTAGCGATTATAGAATTTGAGGGACTATGAGAATAGCAACATATAAAGATTATAAAATTTAATTTCAAAAGTTATAGTATTATAAAAACTTTAAATTTAAATTTAAATTAAAAATTTTAAAAATTAAGTACTTTCCTCTTATCCAGGACCCCAGACTTTTTGCCAGTTGCCAGACTTAAATTTTGACAGAGAATATTTTTGTTAAAACTAACGAAAATATCACGACTTACCTAACCCTGCCAACTAATTAGGTTAATTGAATGCCTGGTTAAGTAAACTGTACGCCCTTGATAATTGGTTAGGTTAAGTCGTGATATTTTCGTTAGTTTTAACGAAAATATTCTGTCAAAATTGAAGTCTGGTAACTGGCAAAAAGTCTGGGGTCCGGGATAACAGGAAAGCACCAAAAATTATATTACTTTAAAAATCTTACATTTTGCATGTGCAAAATTTGAAAGACTGTGAGGAATATCAGAATTATAAGGTCATAAGGATTATAAAATTATAAAATTTTAAGATAGGTTTACTTAACAGATGGGTTGTGCTGAAGGCAATTCTATATGTAAGTGGTGCTGAGAGTTGTCGGTCATTTTAAGTACGAATCGATATTTTTTGTCCTTCCTGCGTCTTACAGGCATATATTATGCAGTCCCATATATAACAGAAATAAATTATTTTTTCTTTTTTAAGTTTTAATAGTTTGTCAAAAATTTATTTTCTGTAATCAGAGAGTGATTCATTAATTCATTAATATATAGCCTATATATTAGGTTTGATATTTATAACTGCACTCCTTATTTCTGTTTTCCACAGCCGGTCACTGAATTTGAATTCTATGATTCGTTTGTCTGTGTCATTATTTTTCCCAACTCGGTGTGCTTCCGTAATGACATTTTCAACAATGTTTATACGGAGTTTGTCCTGGATGGCGTTTCTAACAATTTCAGTGGAATTTTCATCTCTGGAGCCTTGAGGGACTCCAGGTCCACCGATAAAGTATAAGTCTTTGTGGGTTTTTTGTTTGAGGTCGCTGTTTAATTTTTCAGTTTCTATTATTTGGTTTTGTAGTCGATCATCCATAGCGGATACACTCTCATAAAAGGGGTTTATACACTGCTTTAATTCTTTGTGTTCTTCTAATTTGTTTATTGTCTTATCCTTTTCTGTCAAACAGTTTAGGATAAAAGATAGATAAGATTCCATATACAGGGTGTTCAAAAAGTCGCACTATAGTTGGAAAATTTATTTATTTACAATAAATGTATAATAAATAAATGTTACATAAATTACACTGGTCAACACTCATTTTATTGCCAATCATATTAGAGTGATTTTGGGGTAACTTTGTGGTGCTGATTCCGAATATGACATCGGTTTTGCTAGATTGGCTCTAATTTATGAGATAATTGGTACCCCATTGAAACACGTAAAAATGCAAAAAATTTAATGTTCAGGCGGAGCCTACTTACAAATCGCATTGAAATTGTCTCAAATCATACAAAAGTAAACACATGAAATACATAATGGCATTTTATTCGGTATAATAACAGATAAACACAGTAAGCTGATTCGCATAATTACAATTAATGTATAGTAAATCTCTGTTTGTACGATTCTCTTTTATGTGGGTTATCAGGACAATCACGTTGGAGGTTCCAGCAATAGTCTGCCATCATGTGTCTGTCCCATCTGCCTTGATACCTTTCCTCCATCACCTAGATATCTTGATGAAACCTCTCCCCTTGTTCCTCGCTAAAATCACCAAGATTATCCGGAAATCTGTGTAAGTGGCTATGGAGAAAGTGTACCTTTATGCTCATATTAGTACCCAACTTTTCAAAGTTTGTGAGCATGTTTTGCACCAGTTCTTCATAATTGTCTGCTTTGTGGTTACCCAAGAAGTTCTTGACAACTGAGACATAACTGCACCAGGCAGAAGCTTCAACACCATTCATAAATTTTGTGAAATTAGAATCCTTGATAAGTGTACGGATTTGAGGGCCATCAAAGATTCCAGCTTTTAGTTTTTCCATACTTAGTCCAGGGAACGATCTACAAATGTATTTGAAGCAATCGCCATCTTTGTCCAAGGCCTTAACAAATTGTTTCATTAGTCCCAGCTTGATATGAAGTGGTGGGAGGATGATTTTTTCCCTGTCAACCAAAGGCTCGTTAATGATGTTCGCTGCACCTACAGTCATGTTTTCTCTTGAAGACCATGTCACTTTTTTCCAATGATCTTGCCTTGCCCTACTATCCCATAAACAGATGAAACAAGGGTACTTCGTATATCCACTTTGCTGCCCAAGCAAGAAGTTTACCATCTTTAGATCAACACAAATAGGCATCTGGTGCTCATGATAGCAGAGTTTCTGCAGGACCATTTTGATATTTTGATATTCTTCTTTAAGTTTTGTTGAGTGAGCAATTGGAAGAGATGCATATCGGTTACCATTGTGCAATAAAACACATTTGAAGCTTCTACTGGAGCTGTCTATAAAAAGCCGCCAATCTCCTGGTCGATATTCCAGTCCCATTTGAAGAACAAGTCCAGGGATGTTATTGCAGTATACAAGTTCTTCATCTTGGCTGAAGTAAGGAAGAAGTCCCGCCTCTCTTGTCCGATAACCTGTTATTTTAGCTTCTGGCTGTAGACAGTTCTTTTCTTTTAGTCTGGATGCTTGCTTTGACAGACTGAGGTCCCGTATCAGATCATTGAGTTCGTCTTGGGAGAACTGCTGAGGTGTTGAAATGCTTCCTTCATAGTCACTTCCACTACTACCACCTAAGTCCTGAATTTCTTCAAATTCTGACAACGGAAGGTCGGGCAGTGTGGTAAACACTGGTATGGGAACGTCTTCGCTGTGTGACACAGGTCGCCTTGCTGATTCCAAATTGGGATAATCCCACTTGAGTTTCTTTTATCGATTGAAACCTTTCACATTAACCACACAGAAATAACAATCGTCGTGGTGGTTTTTCGGCTCTCGCCACACCATAGGCACACCGAAGTTTAAACTTTTCCTTTCTCGATTTTTCCACTGTCGTAAGCATTCTACACAGGTTTTGCAAACCTTATGGGGAGCCCATGACTTGTCTTGGTCTCCAAGCGCCACGTCAAAATACGCAAGATAAGCTTGCTTTACAAAGTCTGTGATGTTTTTTCTTTGTTTTTGCAGAGTGTATTCGCCGCAAATGTAGCAGAATACATTAGGATTGTTTAAGCAGCCTCTTCGTGAAGAACTCATATTTCTCTGAAAAAAGAAAACAATAAAATTATAAGTTCATTTCATATTGACTTATGTACACTAAGTACATGTATACAAATACATTACACGGACGAGAAACACGAAAAACACAACAGACAACACGTACCGCTCCACTGCCAACTGACTACTGGTTGGGTGGCCGATGACTTATATACGGAGGGGGAATATTCTAGAATGATCGCGGAGTAAACACTAAGAATATTCGCGTGTCTCACCATCTAGAATGTTCCGGTAGTTTCCCATATGCACGCGTTATGGTTACGTTTCCTATTAATTGAGGGTATTCATTATCTCAAGAACTAGAGCCAAATCGGAAAAACTACTTTCATTTTGGAATTCAGCAACCCCAAAATACCCTAAATTCGTACGAATTTCCTTGGCAACGAAACAAAATTTTTTTTTGTTGAGCTGTGTTATAAATTTATTGTAAATAAATACATTTTCCAACTGTAGTGCTACTTTTTGAACACCCTGTATAAAGTTAATTGTTTATTATCACCGATAAATGCTTGGCATTCCCGCCTTTTATTCGCTTGAAACTCCTCAATCCGTTGACGGAGGGGGATCTTTCGGGAGAAGCAGCGCTTGGAGGGAAAAGGCATACCTCTCTCCTGTTCCCTCATGGAGACTCCTGGAGATGAGGGAATGGAGATGCCTGTTGTTGTGTTTATTGTTGTTGTTGATTTTTGTTTCCTCCTTTTGGCATTTTTCTAAAAGTGTATTCACTTCAAAATTATATATTTGTTGATGGTTTTTTTTGGAAGTCTTAATGAGATAATTTTATTCGATTTTGAGATAACGTTCTTGCTTTACATTAAATTTTTATTTAAACATGCAGTTGAAATTAAATCGTTCGTTCGTATGTTTGTTATTTCAGCGTCACGGGTACAACTTGTGGTCTTGTAGGACTAAGGTAGTGCCGGAGGTCGCTAGAAAAATTTTATGATATTTTTTAGGCAATATTATTAATTAAGTAATGTACATTATCTGATGAGATTATAACTGTGTGATCTTGGCTCGTTTACAATTTTGTTGGAGCAGTAACACACTGGGTCACTGACTTTAAACACTGTTAATAACACCAAATCGTCAAGTCAGTGATCTTGGAGTAATAATTTCAGAATCCAGAGGTCAGAGAACACTATAACATTAAAATCACGATTACTTGAAAAATAATGGGAATTATCTGGAGGAGCTTCCACAGAAGAAAAGCAAACATCATACTAAAATTGCTGAAGAGTTTAGTCCTGCCTAATAATTGAGTATTGCTCAGTACTCACAAACCGATACAGGAAACGAAACATTGCAAATATAGAAGCTATATGAAGGACTTTTACGTCTAAGATAGATGAAGCAAATGATGGAGACTACTGGTCTCGACTACAGTCCTGAAACTCTACTCTGGTATGAAGGCGGGAATATGGGAAATATTCAAGAACTGTGCCTCTAATATTAGAAATTAAATAGAAACACACTGAAACAAAAGAAGAGGCAGATTCTGTCCGGTTCCATCTGCGATGGTACATGGGGCCATGAAAACGAGGATGGAAAAGACCCTCAGGATAAGAGGGCCAAAAATTTTCAACGTTCTGCCAAAAGAACAGGAATCTCCAACATATCAACGTGAATAATTTCCATCCTGCTGAAACCACTGTGAATCTTGGGTAATGCAGTTACTTCTTTTACGGGGCAAACTAATTAGTTGTGGTAAGTAGAAAGCTCGTAGCATTTGACGATATGAATTTTGCGTTACTGTTACTGCTTATCCAGTTTACTTCTCAAAGAAGTAGGGACCTACCACACCATACCACCCAACAGCGACCCAAATGTTGAATTTAGCAACACTACGTCGAAGCTGTATTGGGGCACCAGCATGACTTCCCCAGTAACGAAAGGTTTGCTTATTAATCTCCCTAAACAGATGTTCATAATACTCGTCAGTGAAGTGGATGTGTTTAAAAAACAGGATTTTCTTCTTGCTTTGCTAACATCCACGTTGCGAATTCCACTCGTTTTTGTTTTTGAACATCAGTGGGTAAAGCTTGTGAATGAATTTTGTAGGGAAAAAGGTTTAATGCAGTACGAAGTATACGACCCACAGATGTTCGTGAAATACCTACTTCTGCTGACAAAACTTGAATTGACTTCTGCGGACTGCGCGCAATAATTTCGTAAACCATATTTATGTGTTGCATAGTTCTTGTGCATCGTCGCCTACCACTATTACCCTTATGTTGATTGTTTACATTTCCTTTTCTTTGAAAATTTCTTACAATTCGTGATATTATTGTCTTTCTATCGGATGGATCTCTGCATCCATATTCTCTACAAAAGTTCCTCTGCATTTGCGTCACAGAATTTATCACATGAACCACACAAAGACCTTGATTTTCTGTTCCACTTGCAAAAACGTCATCATTGTTTGAGGATTCAGCCATTAGAAAGGCTAGAAACGTATAGATATATGCATATAGGTATATGCGGAATAAAAACCCCAATGTGTTACCTTTCTGAAACAGAAACCTCAATAATAAAATACATATCGATTATAAAATAACGGGCAAATAAAAATAGGGACATTTTTCGGGGGACAGCGTACATATATGTATAATTTTAAAGTTTTCCTTGGCCTATTCAGTGGATCCAGTTAAATAATGAGCTTTGTTTAAGCTTATATACAATATGTTCTGGCGTAGAACGTTCATGAAAAGTAACATTGTTTCACTTCAAGACTTTTAACCCTCTTTCATTGTTGTCAACTTTTGAAATTTCTTCTTAAACTGCAAACGAATTAGAAGTAAATATTTCGATACTTGTACAGTAAATTAAACGAAACATTGTCCCTTTGTATGAATAGAGCTTGATTGTAGACACCGAAATCCCCTCACATTAGCACCAGGATCAATAATTTCAGTTGCCATTTGTAATATGATAAATGGATTCAACTCAACAGGAATGGGGCCAGACAGGTTGCATCTATTATTCTTAATTCTGTTATATGGATAAAGAATGTACAAGGTTGTCTTTTCGTGCAGTTCTTCAATGATAATACAGAACGTATAATGTTCAGTTGCTTATCTTCTTTTTGGATATTCATGAGGCCATTTTCAAGTTCTTCCTCTGTTCTCATTATATTTTACACGTTTAAAAAATTCTTTCCCATGGTTAGACACCGCAAATTACTTCAAATATTATCTGCGTTTTTTAACATACGAGTTTTTCTTTCTAAATGATGAATTTTATTTTTATGTTATTTAATAATTGGGAATGTCTACACATTGTCACATTCAGTCACACATAAAAAATACATAAAAGCGACGAAATACTACAGGTGTGAAAAGCGTCGCTGGCTTTCCAATAAAAGTGTCACATAAGAGATTATAAGAATACAAAGCGATATAATTACACAAATTATGAACACCTGTTGCAATTCATTTTATTAATTAGGCTATTAATTATTTTAATTGATTGTCGCACCTCTGTTTCGTTTCGTGCCGGGAAAGGGACAACATAAAAGACTCGTGCGAGCAGTCTTAACGTGAAAATAATAGCATCAATTATTTTCAAAGGAAACATTCTTCAATATTAAAATTTAATTTTATATTTTTCTAAAATTAGCTTTTAGTTTCCTATTGAAATTCGAAGATAGATAATTAATCAATCGCATTCTCGTGCACAACAAAATTTAAGAGATCATCATAGAAAAGAAAGGTTACAAATTGTTAAATTATTTAAAGATTTTAAACAATGAAGCCACATTCTAGTTTTTACAGTTTAAAACATTTCAAATCCTGAAAAATTAAAAAAATATATACAAATTCATTTCTTTAAAATGGTGAAGAAACCAAACCGATAGGATAATTTTAAGTTATTAGCAAACAGAGTAACTATTTTTTGTGTTCTCATTCTTAGTTCCAAATATTTCAAATATTTTTATTTCATTTCGTTTATCTCATTTTGAGCCATTGTTTGCACTCATGTCGGAGAACATTTTAGGGTAATTTTGGTAGCTATTTCCTCTAACATTTTGAAAAAATTAAAAGTACGCGGATATCCTGTAACAATAAACTAATCTCCATTTTTATCATGTTCAGAGCAACCAAAGAACATAAAATTATTCGGAACGATATAATTATTTTTCAGTGGAGGAACACTAATTACGTTATATAATGAAAAAAGTATTGAGTGATACTCGAAAAAAGGGCTGTCTCAAATCGAATAACAAAAATCTATAAAGAGGAACAGGAAAACGCGGAAACAACGAAAGCCTAAGTATAAAAAAAGCCTTCATGTATGATAAAATATTATGATTAATAGGTAGAAGAAAACACACACACACACATATAATATATATATATATATATGTGTGTGTGTGTGTGTGTGAAAATTAACAGATGTATTGGGATAATTTTTTCGTGAGAACACTTTTGGCACCCCGGAACATTAAAAATTTATATAAAAATCTATAAACATTTTTACTACCGGAAAAAAGATATGTTGATCCTGATTAGGTTAGGTTACGTTGCGTTAGGTTTGGTTAGTTAAGCTCGATCAGCGAGTACTTTACTATTTAATGACTTAACAGAAACCATCATTCGAGCTCTTAATTGCGTCCAAAACACTGATCACGCCGTTCTCGGTTCGATGACACTAAGGTTAAGTTATGTTAAATTAGGGTTGATTAATTAGTTTTTCAGATATAGAGATTTAAAAAAGTAGGTATCTCGCTTATGCGGAGATGCGTACATGTGTGTGTGTGTGTGTGTGTGTGTGTGTGTGTGTTCAAGTAGACAAGACAGAGAGAGCGAATGGGAAGGAAAATCAATAACGAAATGCCTATCCTGTACTGAAGTACAAAAAAGTGCAAGGTAGAATTTTACGTCAAACATAAAATATAATAAAGTGAAATAAGGAAAAAAAAATTATAAAGGAGAGAAAGCAAATGAAGTTAGGAGTGAGAGAAAGAGAGAGACAGAGAGGGGGAGAGAGAGAGAGAGAGAGAGAGCAAAGTTGTTTCATTGTGGCGACATGTGACAGCTCTTTTCCGGTACTGTCGACATCAAAATAGAGATCAAACGTGCATTTATACCGCCCAGGAAGCAAGTTTAAATGCATTTATCAAACTTCTCTGCTTTTTGATTTGCTAATTTCAAATTTATAACTTTCAAGTTACATTCCAAACTAGGGGTAAAAAACGTTAAAAATCAGCTTCAAAAGATATATTTTAACTTTGCAGCTTCAAAGTTCCCAATCTAACTTCAAATTATATCCAAAATTTACGCTTCTGCCTTATGCACGTCCCAAAGTTGTTGAAAAAAGTGCTTTTCACTTTTCGATATATATATATATATATATATATATATATATGATACACACAGACCGTGCATGGAACAAGGAAGAGTTCCTTGTTCCATGCACGGTCTGTGTGTATCATAAAAAACTCAGGGAACCATTCTGAGTTCATTCCCACATAATATATATATATATATATATATATATATATATATATATATATATATATTATATATATATTATATATATATATATATTATATATACTATGATATATACATTTTAAGTACAATCGCCACACAGCAATAAGATGAAAAGTGAAAGGTTAATAGAGTGGGATACTTGGAGCGAGTGGGACTCAAACCCTCGCGTGGTTTCGATGTCAGAGCCCTACCGATCACGCCATCTAAAATCCCATATAACGTTCGTTCATGCGAAACCAATATTTTCGCTGTTGGACCATTATCCGTTAAACTCCCTCGCTCCTATCCAAAGGAGTACATTTTAAGTACAATAAATGCACTGAAATGCGCTGGAAAGGGAAAAAAGGCAAAAAAGCGGGAAACTTGGAACTTGTGGGATTCGAACCCGTGCTGCCTGGTTTAAAAAGAAAAGCCCCCTATCGATCACGCCACCCAGAATTACAAAACAAGTTTCTTCAAACGAGACCATTATTTATTCTGTTTGACCATGCACCATTAAACACCCTCGCAATTATATAAAAGAATGCATTTTAAGTACAATAACCACAGTGAAATAAGATAAAAAGGGAAGGGACATTCATTTGCATAAGGGCAAAGGAGTTTAAGGAAGCATGATCAAGCAACGTAAATATTGGTTTCACTTGAATGAATCTGTGTGGAAGATTCTGGATGGCATGATAGGTTGCCAGATGAATCCGTAACCACGTGACGCGGATTCGAGTCCCACTAGCTCCAAGTTTCTCATTATTGTCGTTTCCCTTTTCCATATATATATATATATATATATATATATATATATATATATATATATGAGGTGTTTTCAAAACGTTGTAGTGTGACTCAATCTGTGTCCAAAGACGGTTACCGCTTGTTGATATCGTATTTTGTTCTCTCGATATTTACTGTTTTGTGAAGTAATTTTGTTTGTTTTGTGCATTTAAATAATGGCTACTGTTGAAGAACAACGTGTGCATAAAATTTTGCGTTAAGCTGGGCAACACTGCTTCTGAAACTCATGCCATGCTGAACACAGCATTTGGCATTCGAGGGAACCGTAGACTGACAGTCAGGGAAGTCGCAGACGAAATGGACATTTCGATAAGATCATGCCACACATTACTCAGAGAGAATTTGGGGATGTATCGTGTGTCAGCCAAATTTGTGCCACGACTCTTGACTGCCGAACAGAAAGAGCAACGTGTTGTTGTGTCCCAAGACCTCCTTAAACGTGCTAATCATGATGAAAATTTTCTCAGAAACATCATTACGGGTGACGAGACGTGGGTGTACGAGTACGACGTTGAAACAAAACAGCAGCCATCGCAATGGAAGTGCGCAACAAAGCACACAAAATTACTTCACAAAACAGTAAATATCGAGAGAACAAAATACGATATCAACAAGCGGTAACCGTCTTTGGACACAGACTGAGTCACACTACAACATGTATCACAGGGCGCACATGCGCGTCATGTGATGCGCGCGTAGCATTACCAGTTCGGGAACTTTTTTAACACACCTCGTATATACTGTATATATATATATATATATATAATATATATATATATATATACACACGAGGTTTATTCAAAAAGCATCCGGACTCATGCGATTATATTATAGACAGAAGATGATACTTACAGGGTTTGGGGCTTAATCTCCCTCAAAATACGCTCCTTCTGAAGCCACACACTTTGCCCAACGATCCTGCCACTGTTGAAAACATTTTGTGAAAGCACTTTTCGGAATGGCCAAAAGCTTCTCCGTCGAATTTCTTTTAATGGTCTCAACATCATCGAGCCGGTGTCCTTTCAGGGTTTGTTTCAGCTTCGGAAACAAAAAAAAAGTCGCATGGAGCCAAATCCGACGAATATGGAGGTTTCTGTACTTGTGGGGTTAGCGTTTTTGGCCAAAAATTGCTGGACAAATTGCGACGAGTGAGATGGCGGTTTATCGTGATGAAGCATCCAGTCTCCGGACTCCCACTTCTGCGGCCGTTTCCTCCGAACTGCTTCACGTAGACGTCTCAAAACTTCAGTGTAAAATTCCTTGTTGATTGATTAATTTTAATAATTTAATTTTAATCATTTAATAATTTTGTTTATATTCAATTAATTAAATTATTTAAATTTTTTATTTTGGGGGTAACTCCTACATTTAATCCTCACTTCATTTTAGAGAGACGTTTCCATAAAGCAACAGCGAAAATCCTTGTACAGAGAGGTCAACTGAGTCGAGGTGAAGAAACGGCGGAGCCGGCACAGCAAACCTAACCTCTTGAAAGCTGTTTTAGAATATCCATGATCTTTCCAAGAAAGATGACGAGAAACGGAAATATATTTAGATTCGCAGTGTTTTTATAATAGAGGCAATTCTTTTTAGAAATAATGCCCCATTTAATGTATGAGGCTTTCTATACTCGATATACGGAGCTTTAGATCATTTAGGGTTATTTTTTCCTAGTTTGCAATTGGTCGTAACATTTTCATAATTGTTAATCATTGAACATATAAATTCAAAAGCCTCCTCAGGTACACGGTCCGATATTCCAATATTATCATGGAAAGTCAATATACATGTTCTAAGTAAGTGTTTATTCTTTTCTCACCAGTTTTTTCAATTGAACACTGTTTAGAGTTCATAGCGATATGTGAGGAAATATTACAGCCTATATAAAGAAAGAGTTCCCGTGGATGAACGGTGAAGGCGAGTGATGGTTTGTAACGCTCTAGACCAGCGTCCCAAAGCGAGTGATACTTCTCTGGAGAAGTGTCTTCTAAATATTCTCTAAGCTCAATTTCGTTCTCACCTTGTTCATCTCTACACTTTATAATATCGTCAAATAAAAATGCATAGGCATGCTGGAGAACATGTCAAAATAACGCATATGATGAACTGGCGCATTTAATAAGGGTTTCAGGCTGAGGGAGGCGGCTATTTTAAATAGTCTATTGAGGATGAAACGATAACGAGTAGGCACTAGTCTCGTTGAGCAAAAAGGTGGATCATTCCTGCCTGTCCTATTTTCAATTATAGTCCCTTTACTATCTAGTTTTATATACCGAAGGTTGTAGTGCTACCTCACGAGGTGTACGCTTCACTACAAAATACAAAGAACATGAAACATCTCTAGATCACAGTAAAAACAGACTTAAAAGAATGGAGAGAGAATTGATAAATATATTATATAAACAATTACATACTGATGTGTAAAGAATTTTATACCAAGAAATCATTCAGAAATTTCTTCGAGAGTATGAAACATAAAAAAAACCTATGAAGCTACCCGTAGATATCAAACATAGTGGCGATACTGTGCATGTTGAGACTAGAGACAAACAACCCGAAGACAGTCGTAGGAATAACCATCACCATCATAAGTGCTAAAAAATAGTCTTCCCAACACATTGATGAATAAAGGCCTAAGTCTTTTTAATGTAATGAGTGGTGATCCAATTATACATTGGTTTAACACAGGTAAAGGTATTGCTGAAGGTTCAACGGCATCGGGCTCGAACATTATTGACATTATTGACATCATCCATGATTTGGTGAGAAAGTAGGAGAGACCACCACTACCAGGGTGGGATCATATTATATCAAGAGTGCAGCAGATGAACATTTAAAAAACATTGATTGGTAACCATAACAGAATAAAAGCTCTGGAACAGGCAACTCAAGACCCACACCACATTACCCCCTAGCAGGTACAATCCGTTTAAAACTTGAAAAAGAGGGGAATCATCAACATTCGTCCTTAGCCACACGCTTCAAAAATACGTAAATGGCTGACGTATTAGAGAATCATTATTACGATATTTCTAACCACGCTTCTTACGGTGAGGTTGAGAGGCTCAGCAGAAGTATTATGCTGAAGGTGTAAGGAAAAACATGTTGAGAATTTTTGGCATGAACGGGACACTCATACACTTCATAAACCTGTGCGAAGTAGTTTTAAAAATTTCTAAAACAAAAGCACCATCATTGGACACTGTATGACAGGTAGATGTTACTGATATGCAAAGGTACTCGACGTATAATGGTGGCTACAAGTATATTCTATTTATAATTGACGTCCAGATACTTATGGTTTCTACCTCTTAAAAATAAAACTCTAGACGCAGTTGCTAAAGCTACAAATTTTTTATGTTAAAGGAAAATAAAGGGTGATCCAGAGAAATGGGGCCCAAAAGAAACCCCTGTAACTCTTAAAGTATAAGTCCTTTTATAAAATCATACGCATTATTCGAAAGAGGATAGTTACAAGTTTGTACAGGATTGTATAGGTTTTGACAATACAAGACAAGATAAGATACAAAACAAAATAAAAGTGTTAGTTAAAACTAACCCTTCAAGATGACTGCATGGACTGTGGAACAGCTGCGTTTCATAACTGAGCAATATTATGAGCATGGAAGAAGTGTAGTTTCAGCTCAAAGATCTTTCAAGACAAATTTTCAGATGTCAAAATCACCTTCTAAGAAAGTAATCCGTCGGTGTGTCAGAAATTTTTCCCTAACTGGCAGCATTGGAAAAAGAAAACCAACTGGAAGAGTGCGCACAGCAAGGAAGACGAGATCATTAACAGAACTCATGAAATTGTACAGGATAATCCTAACATAAGCATCAGACGTGCTTCTCAGCTGTTAGGAGTTGGATATGGAACAACACACCGTATATTCAAAGCAAAATTTAATGCTCTTTCCATATAAAATTCAAACAGTGCAACAACTAAACGATGGAGATTTCGCACGAAGACGACAATTCTGTCAATGGATCCAACAGAAGGTAAATGACACCACCAATTTTCTAGCAACTTTGATTATGTCAGACGAAGCCCATTTTCACTTGAATGGAACTGTAAACAAACAAAATTGTCGTTTCTGGGCAACAGAAAATCCATTGAATATTACCGAAGTCCCGTTGCATAGTCAGCGTGTAACTGTTTGGTGTGGTCTTACTGCATCTCAGATCATAGGGCCGTACTTTTTCGAGGATTCCACCGGAAACACGGTCACTGTAAATGGTGATCGCTACGAAAAAATGTTGACCGATTTCCTTATTCCTAAATTAAGAGATCTTTGTCTAGAAAACCACTGGTTCCAACAAGACGGAGCTACCTGCCATACCACGAGGAACTGCATGGCAGTTTTGCGTCAAACGTTTCCAGGCGAGTTAATCTCAAGATTTGGAGACGTTGAATGGCCCGCAAGGTCTCCGGATTTTTCTCCCTTAGATTATTATCTCTGGGGATATTTAAAGAGTAGGGTCTACAGAAATAACCCAACGACCTTGCAAGAATTGAAGGGCGCCATCACAACTGAGATACAGGCCATACCACCGCACACTCTTGCAAAAGTGATGCAGAACTTACAAGCGAGAACACTTGAATGCTTGGCAATTAATGGAGCACATTTGAAAGGAGTCATTTTAAAAAAATAAATATTTCATAATAAACTTGTAACTCTACTCTTTCGAATGATATATAGTTTTTATGAAAGGAATTAATATTAAGAATATTTGGCTTTTTTTTATGGGTCCCATTTATCTGGATCACCCAGTAGAATACCAGGCTATTTCTGTGCAGATTTAGGGAAAGTGTTTACAGGTCGTTCTTTTCAAAATATGTTGTCATCTCATGATTGGGACATCTCCTAATGAAATATTTGAAAGAGGCCCGTGTACAGAATCGAAAAATAGGACCAGAATATCGTCCTTGGTAGAACGTTTCAAAATTGGTGATTATGTATATGTCTCTCGCCCGGAGCGAATGTTCAAGTAAGGCTTTGAACAAGGATAAACACAGGAGATTTTTAAAGTTTGGTCGATCAAACCTAAAGGAAGGGTGGTTATGGTTATGTACTATGTTAAGGACCTAAATAATGAAAAATTTGAAGTTTCTTTCTGTAGCGAAGAACTTCAAAGATTACGTTCAATTTAGGGAAAAAGACTTTCAAAATTGAAGAATCTTAGGAAGTAAAGCTTCGGGAAAGGGAAAATGTACTTGGTAAAATGGCCTAAGGCCTAAAGAAGCTTTGAAAAGACAGTTACGTTGAACGAGAAACGAGATTATTAATGACGCTCGCTAATAGAGTTGTTAAAATGAGAATGCGCGGTAAAGGTTTGAAATACGTCAAAGAATGATGAAACGTTTCTTGAAGAAGAAACAGGGAACGTTAACTCAAGGCGTGAAACAAAAAAAAGACTTAAAAATACCAAGGAGATGCTCTGAACGTATGAAGCCTACGGTTAACTTCTTTAGCTGATATAAACGCCAATCTTGTACAATTATCTCTCATAGGTATTTGTGGTTCTACAGTGTATGATGCAACTAGTCCACTCACACGGTTGACCGCACCTATAGAGTTCGTTATACTCAAGGCAGGTTCATTCTTTAATGATCTCAGCAATATACATCTACATACAAAGTTTCGAATAGCACATTATGATAGGACAGATTGTGAGGATTTTATCCAATCTATCATCAAACTAACTTTTTGCATAAATGACCAGTCAATGCAACGTACATTTAAATGAAGTGAATGTCTCTGCAGGTTCCAATTATTATCATTACCATGCATACTTGGAAGATGTTCTAAATTATTCAAAAGATGCCAAGGAAACCCATTTGCGTGTCCAGGGTATTATACCAGTGAAACAGAAAAAGATGTGAAAGAGTAATTTAAAAAATCGAAAAAATGTTTTTATTGTTATGCACACCTAGACAACAATTAATTATTTCAAGAGAAGCTTCTCGTAAACGGGGTTAAGGTGAAGATTAAAATCACTCGCACAGCCACCGAGATACAGTATCTTTAAATCTGGCTGTGGTCGGTGAAGAATACTCTAAACCCGTGGTACCTTACATATTTGAGATGTATCTCAGTGTAGGACGAGCAAAAATAACACTGGGTAACAAAATTTGAAAATTTTCTGTTTGTTGTGATTTTTCTGTCGTTTCTTAATGATTTCGGGGCGCTGATTCCAAAAATGATATTGGTTTTGCTCTATCATCAACCGTTTCAAAAATATAGGTTATCACACTTTTCACATGGCAAAGTATATAAAGAAGGCTAACATAAATATTTTCTGAAAATAAAAACACTATTGGAAATTAATGTTTATTGAGCCAAAATTGTTTGACAAACGCAAAATGGTGCAAAGGATATAATATATATCATGAGGAACCGATAAGAGAATAACAAGCCTCGTTATGCAGTGTGCGTTCCTTAAAAATGCACTGAAGAACGCGACTTCCGCGTATGAACATTCTTATCCTTTCTGATCAGCGACCATACGTAGTCTCCCATACGGAACCCCATTTTGCCATAGCACTTAATCAAGTTTGATACTACCTCCTTATAGTTCGGTGCTTTATGGTTGCCTAAAAACCCACGAACCATATCACGGAAAGCACACCAAGCCTCTTTTTCGATCGGAGTCATCTTGGCTTCAAGGTTCTTTGAATTCAACAGCGCCTTGACTTGTGGTCCTACAAAGATGCCAGCCTTGACTTTGGCCTCAGAGAGTTTAGGGAACATGACCCGAATCTGTTGGGAAACTTCCCCTCCAAAATCTAACGCAGTTACAAACTGCTTAATTAGACCCAACTTAATATGGAGAGGTGGTAGCAGAACTATGTCAGACTTCACAAGAGGTTCCCTGAGTACATTGTACTTTCCTGGTTGCAGTCCTTCACGTGGAGGCCACTGAACTGTTTTATAGTGCTCAGTTGAAGCCCTGCTATCCCACAGGCAAAGAAAACATGAATATTTAGTAAACCCTCCTTGTAAACCTAACAGGAAACCAATCATTTAGAAACCACCACATACGTCCCAGTTATATTGTTCATACCTGAGTGAGCAGTTGTTTGACATTTTCATAGTCCTCTTTCATTTGAACAGAATGTGCAACTGGTATAGATGGATATTTGTTCCCATTGTGGAGTAGAACAGCTTTTAAACTCCAGTTGAACTGTCAATAAACAGGCGCCACTCTGAGGGTATATGTGTTAACCCAATAGCTGTGAATAGACCATTAACCTCGCTGCAATAACAGAGAGAGCCATTGACATCGTAGAACCTTGCAAACTCTTCATGCCGCTTTCGGTATACAGTGCTCTTGCAGTCTTCTCCAAGCAAATTCCACTCTTTGAGTCTGGAGGTCAGAAGCTCAGACCCTGATTTCGTCAGACCCAAATCTCTAATTAAGTCGTCCAATTCCCTCTGATTTGTAAAGTGAGGGTTTGTACTGAAAGTTACTGTATATTCTTCATCATGACTGTCCTCACCAGCCGACATCTCAGATGAGCTAGCTGCATCCTCATTTTCAACCTGCAAAGCAAAGAAACAAAATATAGGCATAGCTATATATGTAGAAGAGCATCAGCGCTGAGAAAAATTGACACATAATGACCCACAATCTGTAAATACAGAAGGTAAAGTAATGGATAGATACCTGTTCTGGTGGACGTGGTATTGGAAGACCTTCGCCATGTGGTACAGGAGCTATGGACGACGCTATGCTTGGATACTGAAGAGTCTGCCTTCCTTTAACTTTCCTGTACTTAGAAACATCTACATGCAGTAGTAGCAATCGTCCTGGTGGCTCTTTGGTTCTCTCCATATTGGTTCTATCCATAACCTGCAGATATAGAGAGAAGAGTTATTAAATCTGCAACAGATTACAGATTCCAGAAAAAAGATGTATTCACAACACTGAAATAATGTTCGCAATAAAAAGGGTCGATAACACTCAAATCGTCAGCGCAGAGAAGCACAGAAACACAGTACCTCAGTGCTGGTAACCATCAGACAAACAACCTGCTTTCTTTGTGCGCTCACACTGACTTCTCAGACTGTGCGCTCTTCTTTATATAGCACAGTGGAAATTTCGGGCATTTTCTAGAGCAAGAAACTGTCAACGAACATCCGTATTGTTCTCAACAATTCCTGATTATTCTGATATTGCTGCGCCCATAATAACATTATACTGGTAAAATATGAAAAATGGATTATCTCTGAAACCATTGATGATATACACAAACCAAGGCCAGATTTGGACTCAGCGCCCACAAATGCATATAAAAACATAAAAAAAATTCTATATAAACAGAATCAGTGTTACACAGTGTAATCCGCAGTTAAACAAGTGAGGATTGGAAGATTGTTGTTGAGATCGATGGCTAAATATCCAAGAAGACGTACCCAACTAGAAATATTTACTGTCACGTCTGGTTTATCCTCGAAACAGATTTACAATGTTGTTTTGGGAAATTTCCCAGAGAAAATACTTGTGATCAATGATCAACCATGACACCTTTTCAGGTAAATATAAAAAATCCTCATATAAGTTTGAAAATTTTAACTTGAAGAGTATGTCTTTGTTGGTAAATGGCGCCTTTGTCGCTAGAGGTCTAGAAACACAATACTCTACTGACGATGAAATTTCACTGTGTTCCCGTGCCTTCCACAACTTATTCCTTCTTAAAAACGTCTGTAACGATGTTGGAATAGGTGTATCAATGGACGACTACATAAACAACTAATGTCTACGCCTTCGTCATTTCGGCTGATCACTGTTTGGATGCTTGCACGCACTTAAATCTTCAAAATCAGCTGCATTTGGCATTGACAATAGTTTAGCAAGCCCTTATCTAACCTTATTAGTGTGCTACTTCATCTAGAAGTCCAAGGCCTGATTGAAATTGACCGGTTTAGGTCTGTGATAACGGACTTTTGATGGTCGAGATTACAATCGAGAGAGTTATAAAGAAGGATCACTTTACGCGAAAAACTTTCATAGGTACATTCGCAAAAGATAGTGTTCAATCTGACCAAGAGGGAGACAGTAAGTATGTTCCTACCAAGATTTATTTGGGAAATCGCCGTTTCATGACCCAAGTATCGCGAAATTCCTAAAACAATTGCACATACCTAGCATTATATCAAATCCTTATAAACATCAGAGCGTTTCAAGTAATTTATGTGGTCAGTATTGCTTGATGTATTTATTCTACATGTTTGGAGGATTTTCTTATGAGACCTTTTTGGAAATTTTTAGCAAATGCGATTTATGCCTAAATGATGAATTTGAGGATAATCAAATAAATTATTTCTTCCCATTTGTGGCTAAAAGTACAATGAGGTAAGAATGAAGGTTTTTATTTAGATTTCTTATGTATCTTGTAAATTCCGAACAGAGTTATTAATTCTTAAGGCTATAATTGTAAAGGTGTAAGACTGTAAGTCTTATATCTGTATTCTGTGCATGATTGAATTAATGTAGTATTTTAAAATATATAAGTACACTGTTGTGATTTATTCTAACTTACAAAACGAATGTTTTTTTTATTTAAAATACCTGCATAATACCAAAAAATGTATACTTCTTTCATAATATATATATATATATATATATATATATATATATAGATATAGGGTGAACCAAATGTAGGTGGACAGTAAATGATAACGTTTATTTTGAGAATACATATTTAATTTTTTTGTATACTATAATACAAAATAAAATTTAAATAAATTTAGTTATAATATTTAATATAATAAAACACAAACACCATAGTTATAATGAACACCATAGTTATAATATAATATAACACAAACCGTATTCAACCTACTGTCCACCTACGTTTGGTTCACCGTGTATATATATATAGTTAGTTAGTTGGTTACTTAGTTACTTAGTTAGATCTATAAAAATATAAATACAATTTCACTGGAGAAAAAAGTATTTTATAAATGGTTGGATCTTCCCACACAAATGAGTAGATACTTACATAGCATCGGTAATATTCGTGTTTGTGTCCTGCAAAATATATGAATCGAAAATATTGCCATTCTCTACTGCTTGTTCAAAATGTTCAAAACGGGCGGACTACAATGATGAACAGAAAAACTTATATAGAACAATTATTTTTTTTAAAAATCTGGTAAATAAATAATTATATACATTTAAACAAATGAAAAACTTACATAATCTCATGACTCTCAATGGGATCTGCTGAGCACACTAGCTCTACATCGCTGCTGAGGTGAGATGCGTGAACAGATACTGACATGTTACAGAGTTCGTCTTCTCCGACCTGATTGTGATTCCTATAAATAAACCGAATAAAAATTGTATCCTATATTATGAAAAGTCGGAGGCTTTAATTAAATTATTAAAATCAACCAGTCTAAGCATAAAGAAATGAGTTATATATATATATATATATATATATATTATATATATATATATATATATATATAAAGAAATGTTATAATGAATAAACAGGGAAAAAAGTATTAAACTTTTGTACTAAGAGTGAAATATTTTATAAATGAATGGCGTTTCCGCGTTTCCCTTAGAGTGAATAGAAAAATTATAAATAATGAATAATTACATACAGAAGGTCTGAAGGAAACTTTATTTGCTTCCTCGATTAGAGATTCGTCAAATATGATGCAGTTCTCTACCGCTTGTTTAAAATATTTGTAAGCATGGGTACTTCACTGATGAACAGAAGAAAAAAATAGATAATAAAAAATGTGTTGTGTACAACATTTATCTTATTTATTTCATTTTCAATATCGCGTATATCAATATCGCGTATAACATATATATATATATATATTATATATATATATATATATACACACACTTTTTTATTCACAGGCCCATTTCAAATAAACTTTCTCCAAAGTCCATGTTAAATGGCTTTTTATCTCATTGAGCCCTGGAATTCCTCTTTGGAAATTCTTTTTAGAAATATAATCATTATCCATTATTTGCTAAATAAACACGTAAAGTGCATATGGTTACTCTCTTTACTTAAGGTGAAAAACTAAGACACTGATTTGTTTCCTTGGGTAAACAATTGCCTCATTTCTCTTATGCCATGAATTGGTGTCTACAATTTTGAAGTATGACTAAACAATCTATTTTAGATCACATTATTTAAGATTCCTTTTATCTCGGTGCCAACTGAAACCTACCCTTTTGACTTGCATTCAATGTAATTGTTCAAATAAATTCTCATTGTTTAACAAATCCACTTATTTTAATGTAAAAACCATTTCTCGGTCGAAGTAAACTTTCCCGCAGATATGACAATCGCTAATCCCTATAAAAATAAAGACTTCATACATTCTCGCTCATTTTAATAAACTACCAATATATACAGTATATATATATATATATAGTATATATACTGTGTGTATATATGTACACACACACACACACACACACACACATATATATATATATATAAATATATATATATATATATATATACAGGGTGGGCGGAAAGTAGCTCCCTATTTTGGATTGGTAAAAAATACGTATATTATCCATTTATTTCAGAAGAAATAATATGAAAAGGTAGGCATACATGGTAGGTTTTCTCTGAAATTCAATGTGGGCTCCAACTCTTTCCACCAGCTTCTGGAGCCGCCCAGGAATGGCGTCCACTGACTTTAGCAGGAACTCCGGCGGGATGGAGGACATGACTTCCCGAATTCGGTCCTCCAGTTCTTCCAATGTCCTCGGTTTGGTGCGGTAGACTTCTTCCTTTACCCACCCCCAAAGAAAGAAGTCGCACGGTGTCAAGTCGGGGCTCCTGGCTGGCCATTGATGTGGACCACGACGACCCATCCAACGCCCAGGGAAGTGGGCATCCAGCCACTCACGGACAACAAGAGCGAAGTGCGGAGGGGCGCCATCTTGCATAAATATCAGATCGTCGATGTTCTCCCATGTGCTGACAACCGGCCAGACCTCGTTTCGCAACATAGCAAGGTACCGCTCAGCATTCATGGTGTTGCGCAGAAGGAACGGGCCCACAACCTGATCTGAGGTCATACCACACCACACCGTTACACTGAACCGATTCTGCCGTTTTCAGCGGTAACCGTGCGACTTCTTTCTTTGGGGGTGGGTAAAGGAAGAAGTCTACCGCACCAAACCGAGGACATTGGAAGAACTGGAGGACCGAATTCGGGAAGTCATGTCCTCCATCCCGCCGGAGTTCCTGCTAAAGTCAGTGGACGCCATTCCTGGGCGGCTCCAGAAGCTGGTGGAAAGAGTTGGAGCCCACATTGAATTTTAGAGAAAACCTACCATGTATGCCTACCTTTTCATATTATTTCTTCTGAAATAAATGGATAATATACGTATTTTTTTACCAATCCAAAATAGGGAGCTACTTTCCGCCCACCCTGTATATATATATTTCATTATTACAGTATCGTTTAATTTTTTTTCTATATTACTTGAATTCCCACCCATAGAACAAATAATTTAATTTTACGTGGAAATTTGAAGGGAAATTTACGTCTGGTGGAAGTAAATATTTAACACAGAAATATTAGTCGTTTCTAATTTATTTATCTATCTGTCATGGTATCCATCGGCGCTCGACCCCCCACCCCCCGACACATACCTTCGTTCAAACATTCGATAAATATTATTAAGCAATACCGTCAGGTCTCGACCCCCTGACTTCATATATATATATATATATACACTAGGAGGCGGGCTGAAAAGTAATGCCTCCACTCAAATTTTAAACGGTTTGAAGGATTTTATCAAAACCTTGAAGTTAATTCTTCAAAACTATACATTTACTTTTCTATAAAATCATCTACCTCTATACATTTATGCCATCGATAAATTACTTTTTTAAATCCATCCCGGTAAAACTCGGAGCTTTGACTACGAAGCCAAAATTTCACAGCGGCCTTAACTTCTTCGTCAGACTCGTAGCGATTTCCACGGAGATGTTCTTTAAATTTAGGAGAGGTGAAAACCGCATGGTGCTAAATCGGGGCGAAATGATGAGTGCGGCATGATGGTGAATTGCAGATCTTCAATTGCTTCTCGCGTTTGAACACTGGTGTGAGGCCGTGCGTTGTCATGGCGAACAATGACTGCGTTTTATGGGTGCGAAACCTCGTGATCCGTTTTTTTAATTTCTTCAGAGTTTCAATATAACGTGCGGAGGTGATTGCTGTCCTTCTTTCTGTAGTCTTCGAGAACAACACCACTGATATCCCAAAAAACAGTCACCACTTTTCCAGCCGATTTTTGAACTCCGAATTTTTTTGGTTGCGGTGAATTTTTGTGCCGATATTCCATGGATTGCTATTTGCCATCTGGCGCAGACCTTTCGATAACCGAGAATACTGATAATGTGTCCCACTTGCTCTTTGGAGATATCGAACATTGCAGCAATTTAATTTTGTTTAAAGTGACGATTTCCACGAATCAGTTCGTCAAAGTAGTTCGGTTGTCGTTACTTCGCGGTTTGTCTCGCAGATCTTCTTGCCCTGCTTCTCTTTCTTTACACTGCCTCGCCTAACGTCGGACGGTACTCACATCATCACACTATTTGCTGTACACAGCTTGCATTCGCTGATGAATGTCTATGGGAGCAACACTTTCCGCGGTCAAAAATTTAATTACGGCATGTTGCTTGAAGCGAACGTCTTTACTCCTTTCCATCGTAATCGATATTGAACCAACGTGTGGCATGAGTGTAGGTTATATTAGGCTATAACACAAAACGGTTTTATCTGGTTACCTCTACACAATCTGGAGTGGGGTGGGGATATCAGGTTACAACACAAAACCTGTTTTATCCGGCTACCTCTACACAACCCAGAATTATTCAAGTGGAGGCATTACTTTTCAGCCCCCCTTCGTATATAACCAAGACTCCATTAAAGATAATTTATAGAAATTACAACATCAGCATAAATGGCGTAATTTTATTTTGGGTACAGGATAGAACATGGGATATAAAGTAAAACATGAATTCGTTGACTTAATTACAGGAA
This sequence comes from Bathynomus jamesi, assembly GCA_023014485.1. Lineage (NCBI taxonomy): Eukaryota > Metazoa > Arthropoda > Malacostraca > Isopoda > Cirolanidae > Bathynomus > Bathynomus jamesi. Next base: position 671,524 of record JAJOZX010000599.1, read on the forward strand.
AGAATGGGATGTATTACATTTTTCAGCAGGATCTAATTGTTTTAGTATTCAGACTTTATATATTATTAGAAAAGTTCCGACAGAGCTTTTGAAAAGATATATTGAGAAGTTTGTTCACAATTATTCCTTACGTGGAAAAGGTTTATTCACATCTGAAGAAGAATTTTGGTTGGCGTGTTTTCATTTCCTCCCACTCATATATGATATAAGCAAACCGAAATCCACTGTATCATATGACTTGTAAATTTTCAGCTGTTTTCCCGCGAGTGCCATACACACAACTTAGTTTCACTGTGCTAAATTTTAACATGGACAACTTTGAATCCAACAGAATTTTAATGTAAGTTGATTTTAATAATTTGATTAAATGTGTGTAATTACTATAATTAAAATTAAAGGTTAAATTTATTATTATTTTCTGTTCATTATTTTTCATAATTGTGCTAATCATTTTTATTTATAAATTTTTTCTTACAACAAAAATCCGATTACATTTTTTTACTGTATTAAAATAACACATATATATATATATATATATATAATATATATATATATATATATATATATATATATATATATTACAGTGTGATTTTAACAAATCATTCAATTCCTCCGATCCCCGACTTGGGTGAACATTTTATATGTGACTACCATTTTCCATTTTGTAGGATTCGACGGAGAGGTTGAGGTAATCGATCTTTGCTGAGTGACGAGGGAGCGATCACCCTTCTGGTCCTACCAGGATATGTAAGTTTTCTTTTCTTTTTTACACTTAGTCAAATATATATATGCAGTTATTCATTTAGCTCTGCAATATGTGTTGCATTGTTTTTTCTATGTAATTTCTTTCTGTTTTAGTGTGGACGCACTATCTCATTTAAATCATTTTTTGGACAATGGTGATTCTCTACTGGAGTCCGAGCTTTGGATGAAGTTGAAGAAAGAACATCTCTTGAAGCAACGTAAGTTTTTACATTGTTTTCATAATTGTACGAGCAGCAGTTCGTTTGGAAATTATTTTTCTTAGAACAAAAATCCGTTTAATGTTTTTTGTCTACTTCATTCAAAGAACAATTGTTTACATATATAATATATATATATATATATATATATATATATATATATATATATATATATATATATATTGTTCACTTCCTATAGTTTAGACTGATTTTAATAGAATATTTAAAGTTTCCGACTTTTCCGGGCATTTTATATATGATTTTCATTTTCTCTTCAGTACGACTCGCCCCCGAGAGAGTGAGATAATCGACCTCACTAGTTATCAGAGTGAAAAGGGTAGCGATCATGCAAATGACCACCTTTCTGACCAATTAGTCACAGTGCATTCAGAATATCCCGGTTTATCCTATCACGAAATGTAAGTTTATTCTTCATATTTAATTAAATAGAGGCAATTATTTAATTATTTAAAAATAATTATACAAATTGTTATACTTTTAATATGTAATTTCTTATCTAATTTATTTCCTTCATTACAGTATCGACGCACGTTCTCATTGTAATCATATAAATGTGTATGGAGATGGAAGTTTAATCCTAGACTCCGGTTTGCTGTACACCCAACTATTGGCAGATGAAGAAAGGACTACTCTACAAGCCGCGTAAGTAATTTTTTTTTCACGATTGCCCAAACACAAATTTATTTCTTCCTTTAAGGAAAAGCAGTTTAATATTCATTTTCCTGTTCAACTAAAATACTGGCTAAAATACTGGCCGGAATTTAATAGAATATTTAAATCTTCCGACTTTACTTATATCGACGCATGTTTTTCGCTGGGTACGGTGATTCTTTTTATAATTAAAGTTAAAATACTTTTTTCAACCACAATCCGTTTTCTGCGATGTTTCTAAGGGGTAATTTATATAAACATTTTCACATTTAAATAATTACTTCCATACAATGATTTTTCTATGAAGTTATATATATATATATATATATATGATGAATAAAACCACGAAGGAAAGGAAACACAGAGTGGTGCTCAAGCGCTTTCGTCTAATGACATCCTCAGGAACACTGAAGTACATAAAGAGTTCAAGACTATATATAGGTTACAAAAAAAACAAATATATATATATAGTAAAAATAGAAATAAAAATTGTGGGAGGAGCATACACATTTGTGAGGAAAACTACCAATTTTAGCACTTTGCCCGAATTCAACACAAGCTCAAATGGATTGTTTACAACCAATTTTATAGATAATGCCAAATGATATATAGGTCACAAAAAATAAAAATAAAAATAAAGAAACAAAAATAAAAATTAATTGAAAAATAAAAATTGTAAGAGGAGCATACAAGCTCGAATTTTAGCACTGTTACAATTTTTATTTTTCAATTTATTTTTATTTTTATTTCTATATTTTTATTTTTATTTTTTGTGACCTACATATCATTTGGCATTATCTATAAAATTGGTTGTAAACAATCCATTTGAGCTTGTGTTGAATTCGGGCAAAGTGCTAAAATTGGTAGTTTTCCTGCCAAATGTGTATGCTCCTCCCACAATTTTTATTTCTATTTTTACTATATATATATATATATTTTTTTTTTTTGTAACCTATATATAGTCTTGAACTCTTATGTACTTCAGTGTTCCTGAGGAAGTCATTAGACGAAAGCGCTTGAGCACCACTCTGTGTTTCCTTTCCTTCGTGGTTTTATTCATCATAAATATTTTTCACGTGTTACTTTCGTGAAATAATTTTCATATATATATATATATATATATAATATATAATATATATATATAGGTATATTACAACAGAAGTTTAAAATTTGCGAATTATTTGGGTTTTTAAAATAATAACAGAAAACCAGAAATTAATTTATTAGAAGTCAGATTGATATACAAATACATTTTTAAAAAAGGTGCCTATAACAGTTTATCAAATATATTTTAAAAGGTTACATTAAAAATTTAATCTTGTACAGAATATAGATATGAGTTACACTTTTAGCAACTAATAACTATGTCCAAAGTTTACAAGAAATACAGTAATGTTTTTCTACAGATTTTATAATTATCAATAAATAAATAAGTATTTATATTTGTTACATTATACACCGATTTTTCTTTAGTTATAAACGAATAGAGATAATTTATCTGATTACATACATGTTCATCATTTAAGCATGAATAATATTTGCTAAAAACTTTCAAGAAGTAAACATAAGGGAAACCTCGCTATATAAAGTAGAAACAACAAACAATACTGGCCACAGACATTACTATAAAGACCTTGGTATCTCTAAGGGTCCATATGATAATAGGTACATGCAATTGTTTTAGAAATTTCGTGATACCAGGGTTATGAAACGGGGATTTTCCAAACCAGTTTTAATAGTAACACACTTGTTGTCTCCTTGTGAAATACACACCCACCCAATGTATCCCTGTTCCTGTTGAGAAATCGGTGTTAAATATTAATCCGAATGAGTTCTTTTTCTTCTTCTTGGCATCTTCAATATTTAATCCTTTGCATATGTCCTTATAAAGATCTCTTGTGTAAAATAATCATTCTTCAAAACCGTCTGAATTGTCAGTTCATCTACTTAAAAGTCCGTTATCGCCTGTCAAAACCGATAAATTTCAATCAGACCTTGTGAATCCAGATACAGTTTTACATTAATAGGTTTTGATAATGGCTTACTAAATTTTAGTTTCAGTGCTAGATGTGCTTGTTTTTGAGGATTTAGGTGCGTACACACGCCCGAAGAATGGTCGGCTGAAACGTCAAAGGCGTAGACATTAGTGCTTTTTATATATTGTTTCAGTGATACACCTATCCGGACATTGTTACATCCGTTTGTACCAAGAAATTAGTTGTGGAAGGCGCGCGAGCACATTGAAATTTCGTCGTGAGTAGGTAATCCATTTCTAGACCTTTTCCGACAGACGTCTCATTCAAACTTGAATAATGATTGTTTTATATCTGCCTGAAACAGCGTCATCTTCGACCATTGTTACGAGTATTGTCTGTGGTAGATTTTGCAACACCACGATCTCAAGCTGTTTCGAGGACAAGCCAGACGTGACAGTGAACATTTTCAGCTGTGTACGTTTATGGGATATTTAGCCGTCGATATCAACAAAACTCTCTCAATTTCCATTTGTTTAACTGCTGATGATTTTACGGATCGTACACTGAGATACATCTCAATGATGTGCAGATCCACAGGTTTAGTCTTTTTCACTGTCCTTAGGCAAATTTAAGCATATCTTTTGGGGCGTACGAGTGATTTTAATCTTCATCTCAGTTCCACTGACGAGAAGCCTATCTCGAAATAAAAAAAAATCACTGTATAGAATGAAGATGGACGAAACAGTAAAAAAATCTACTTTTTATATTTTTTATATTTTCTTTTACATCTTTTCCGGCTTCAGGTGTATATTACACTAAACCGCTCAAATCGGTTTTTTGGCATCGTTTGAATAATTTAGAACATTTTCCAAATATGCCCTCTATGTAATTGTAATAACTGGATGCTGGAAAGACATTCACTTGATTTAAATATACGTCACATTGGCTGATCGTTGTATACAAAAAGTTAGTTTCATGGTAACTTGCACAATTGTCCTCACAATCTGTCCCATCAGTGTGTGCTATTCGGACTTTTGTATACACGTATATACTGGTGTGATCACAAAAGAATAAACCTGCGCTTCGTATAACGAATTCTGTTGTAGCGGTCAACGACCCAACTGTATTGAGGGGATGTCTCTAGATGTGAGTAGGTAGAATGCTAAAAGGGGAGAGTTCCGATTTACAGCATTCTTCGCTGTATTGGATGAAAAATGCTGCGACACGTTGAATTGCTTGGAATAAATACCAGATCCTACCTCTCACTGCAAAACTACAAATGGGTATGAGAAGTAACTGTACAAGATTTGCGTTTATATCAGTTAAGAAAGTCAACCATAGACTTCATGCGTTTACAACACCTTCTTTATTTTTAGAAGGCTTTCTTTTTCGTTTAGCGCCTGGAGATTGTACTTATTTCTTGTTTATTTTCTGCTTCATTTGACGTTCCATTTTTCTTTGCCGATAATTAAACCCTTTAATGCGCATTTTCATTTTGACAATTTTTTTTAGCGTCACCAATAATTTCATTTCTCGTACGTCGTAATTGCGCCTTTCCAAAGCTTCTTTAAGCTTGACACCCCATCCCATCTTCAACCGTGTTAAGCCCTGATTGTAGAACCTTTCGACCGACCGAGATAGTTGCCACCACTATTTAGTGAAGGTGTAGTTGTTCATAATATAGAAGAAACAATTAAACCAAGTCCGTTACCCCGTTGGTATCTCATACCACGATATACGACTAAAGGCCTTTGCATCATACTGTAACATGCCACATGCCGAAAGTATAGTTTCACTGTTAGGCTTCAGTAGTTGAATGGATAGTTTTCACCTATAACCGTTCTTATATGTATCACAATACTGCTTAGTAGGTTCGAATCAACTTTCATATAACGAGGATTATCATACGTTATGCTCAAACTTTTTCCACCATGATCAGGGTTATGCACAATGCGTACCAAACGCATCTGAGCGCCCCCACAAACGGATGTTCCATGATATTACTGTAAATGTTACACATAGGAGGTCTGTCTAACAGACTTTCGAATTTTAGATGGTATAATATACTAGCATCATCATTCGGTAGCTCGTGAAAAGTATCTCTTTGAAAATCAAAATTATATCTTCCATTACAGAATCTTGAACACTTTTTGTCCCTAATATCTCATTTTTTTCTCTGATTTTAACAACAGAGTATGTTCCAATCCAGCAATCCATGCTACGCGCATGATTTCGAAAAGTAAGTCATTTGTAAGTTTTGAATTCTTCAAGAGCTTCTTTAGATCTCTTACAATATTCTCCATGCGTTAGTGCTGTAGAACTGCGCAGCCCCGGTTCGTGTGAAACGCATGATTTTAGCCTTTGTCACACCCGTTTTCCCAACTTCATCGCGTTTTCTAAGAACCATAAAAACAACTTTCTCTTCAGTGCTTAAACGCTTGACATTCAGTTGAAATTCACACAAGCCCACTTCGTATAATATGTTCCAAATTGATAGGTATATGCAGATCTATTGTGAAGTTGGCCAGAATATTATCAGGGTAAGTTCTCATAGAGGCTGAGGAGGGAAGTGCGACGCAGACCTGATCGGAAGGCATGTTGTATACTATTAGAGTCTCATCATTGCGTAACTTTTATATAGAAGTTGAAACGCTCTGGTTAACCAAGCCATTCCACCAAGTATGATACATGTTTCGTTTTCCAGAACATTTGCTTCCTAAAACTTTCTGAATTTTAAACGTCTTTTTTCCTAAATTGAACATGATCTTCTGCACTTCTGCGCCACAGAAACCACCCTAAATTTTTTTACCATTTAGGTTTTCAACATGGATCTTTCCGATCTGGCCGACGGCTACAGATTTTTACAAAACTTAGCAAATCAATTATTTACCAATTTTATCCTAAGAAATGACTATTCCCAGCGTAACTTAACTAAACGTAGTGTAACCTAACCTAACCTAGCCTAACTTACATTTTCTTAGGGAAAATTTTTAAATAATTTATTTGCTAAGTTTCGTATAAATATGAAGCAGTCCGCCAAACCGAAAAGACCCTTCAACATAGTACATGACCACCTATCTTTTAGATCTGATGGAACTAACTTTAAAAATTTCCTGCGTCCATCTTTGTTCAAAACCTTTCTTGAACTTTCCGCATGGTCATGAAACACGTAAATAATCGCCGATTTTTAAACGATCTACCAAGAATGATGTTCTGGTCCTATTTTTTTCTAGTTCCGTATACACGCCTCTTTTTAAAATTTCACTAGGAGTTGTTCTAATCATGAGGTTAAGTTGCTGTACGATGATGCTGAAAGAGTCAGAATGTCTATATATCTGTAAGTATTTTTGTACGTAAAATAACAATGCATGCGTTCCTTAATGGTTCGCTGTATCCTTCCGGCAAAAGACACTTTATGCAAGAGTTGCTGCTATAATAACTAATGTTAAATTCTGACATGGTTTGAAAAGAACGACTAATAAACTCCTTCCCTAAATCTATACAGAAATAGGCTGGTATTATATTGTCCTTTAACATCAAAGACTTTGTAGCTTTGGCAACAGCGTCTGGCGTTTTATTTTTAAGAGATACGAGCCATAAATATCTGGAGAAGACGTCAAATATAAATAGAACATAGCTGTAGCCATCACTATACATCGAGTACCTTTGCATATCAGTCAAATCTTCCTACTATACAGGTGTTCAGCGATGGTACTTTTGTTTTACCAGTTTTAAACCTTCTTCGCACATGCTTATGAAGTGTATAAGTTTCCTGTTCATAAAAAACATCTCCGTACAGTCTCTCAAACCAACCATAAGCGGGGTTAGAAATATCGTAATAACGATTCTATAATACGTTAACAATTTACGTATTTTAAAAGATCTTGGATAGGACCGATTGTTGAGGAGACTCTTCTTTTTCAAAGGTTTTAATCCGTGCGCACCTGTTGGACGGGTGCTCTAGTGTGGGGTTTGAGTTGCCTGTTCCAAGTTCCAGAGATTTTATTCTGTTTTGGTTACCAATTAATGTTTTTTAATGTTCATTTGTCGTAACCTTGTTTTAATATCTTCCCCACCCTGCTGGGGTTGGTCTCTTCCACTTTATCACTAAAACATGGATGATGTGAATAATGTTTGAACCATGTACGTTGATCTTTCAGCAATAACTTCACCCGTGTTAAACCATTGTATAATTGGCTCACCATTCAATAGATTAAAAAGACTTAGACTTTTATTCCTCAATGTATTAGGAAGACTATTTTTTAGCACTTGTTCGAGGTGATGGGAGTCTTCGGGCTGTTCGTCTCTAGTCTCAACGTGTTCAGTATCGTCACTATGTTTGATAAATACGGGTAGCTCCACAGGTTTCTTATAGTTTTCGTACTCTTGAAGAAATTTCCGAAGAGCTCTTGATATAAAATTGTTTTCTCATCAGGGTGTAATTGTTTATTGAATATTTTAGTATATATTTAATACATTTTATAACATTGAAACTGACTTCGAAGATACATTTAAAAAGTCAGAGTCAATGTTGTTTACAAACAGTAAAACGTCGTTGGGAAATATGTCTGTTCGTAGAAGTACCCTAAAAGTATTACGCGGGTGACGGTCACAGAGCAAATACTCGTATCGCCGACTCGTTGCATCTTCATAAACATCTGAAAAGGTCTTACGTTGCCCCCGAAACTTTTTACCTGCTAATATCCCAATTTGCGATACATCCCGACATTGAACGAATAAGATAAATTACTGCGTGTTTAAAGAAACATCCCGCATAAATTTCTTCTTGAAAAATAGTTCTTGGTTGATGAAAAACACGCTTATGTTACGATGATGGAAGAATACTGTAAACGTCTCACCAATCGTTTTATTCATTTCTAGCCTAAGATCATCAATCACAATCACCGTATGTTTATCATTCCTTAATGCACCGTAATGGTGTGTACAGGTTTTGAGGACATTACAACTGTATCTTTAATAACTTTAAGCATATACACAGTTTTACCACAACCTGTAGGACCACTGATAGTACATGTTGATAAACTTGTGAATCTTAATTTTTCTATAGACTCCATCTTTTGCGTGACACACTCTTAGGTGATGCTTTTACCAAATATAAAGATGTTTTAAAAGTCAATTTATATATTCACTAATCTATTCTTGTTCTTCTTTTCCAGAACGATGAATGAGAAAGCCAACTGGCATGAACTTGTATTAATTGTAGAATTTGATGAGAATTCAGAAAGAACTCCGTTGTAGGAAGAAGCACTCGAGGAACCAGCCAAGAATCATTAAACTCCAAGGGAGTTAAACCATTAATGATGGCGGAATCTGAGAAAGCCTCCACGTCATCGTACAGCTCTGAGGACCGTCCCCTTCGTCATCTAGCTCACACACTTCAGAGAACTTAAATGATCCCGCGTCACCACAACCCTCAACATCCTTCGCACCGCACAAGGCCCTTCTTCGCAGGCATCTTCATCTCACACATCAACAATAACAAGAACAACAAATAGTCCTTCAGACGGTGTATATCAATCAAGCTACAAAATGTGAGTAATACTATGTACCGCTTAGGAACAGGTATAGGGTTACAGTTAATCCACAATTTGCTGGTGCTGATGGTTTCGAACAAGAACTTCGCATTGTAGTTCAATGCATTGTGGCATACGTTCTTGAACGTAATGAGGAGCGGGAGCCCGGGTGAGGTTGGCACTTAGATTTGAACCTAATGATGAGGACGACGATCTGTTTTGGTTAATTATACCCTACAGACGATTGATGGAGGTGGACATCGATTATATCCTCGCACGTATTGAGAATTCGATGCAAAATGGGTCAAAATTCACCCTAATAAATTTCACGACTGATAATAACCACGTCTTCCGTGCTGAGGAGCCTGACGCCACAACTTAAATTTTAACCGATCATATGTACAGAAGACATACTAACAGCAGTAGTGGTTGCGGCTTTATAGTTGAAATTCTAGTGCATATGATCAGTGTTCTTCATTTGTCAGCCACGAACATATGGTCGGGTACAGTTATAGATCGCACGGAAAAGCTAACTAAAGCCTGTAGACTTAATTTTGCCTGTAATATGGGGCCTGAAGAGTTGGTGAAAGTGGAGTGGGAGATACAAGTACGAATGTTTGGTTTGGATGAACATGGTAGAACAACGTATAATTTTAAGAGTCGTGTGACAGACCGTACAAGACCTTTGCTTATTTTAGGTCTGGTAGATACATCCTACCTCCATATTAGGCATATTAGGACACTTTATCTCAACTATGACAATAACCGAAAGTGCTAGGCTTTACGATTTGTGTAAGGGACGTCTTGAATTTACAGATGATTTGCTAAAATATTGAAAGGATTGTCGTATGGTATGAGCTCAGTGTAAAAGTCCTTGATGCGTAAGTCGAATGGTAGAATCTGAGAAAAGAGATTGCAATAACTGTAAACGTGTTTTTCAATAACGGACGTTTTAATTTCCGTAAGACATTCGAATGGTATGTGTAATAGTAAAGATTTGTGAATGTGGCATATTTCATACGATGGATAGTTTGGAAATTTTCAAGCATAAATGTGATGAAATTCATTGTTCTGCGTGTCATGAGAAATATAAGGCAGATATTCACGGTGATCCCTTGAAAAGAGGCAATAAACTTATACAAATGTAGATAAGGGATAATGTACAGTTCAAAGCTATATTATTGTTCACGCCTTGTAAGTTAGGTAAGCTATCCAAGGTGATGGGGTTAGATGTAGAGGTTTCAAAAGGGTATTTCCTTGAAAATTTTTTACTCCAGACTCTTTAAACTACATTGGACTGCCCTCCCCTCAAACACTTCCTTAACTATGACAGCATGTGTGGGAGTGAACGAGAAGACTGATCGTTACTATAAATTTTTCAAGGAGGATAATCCATACAATATAGCGGCTGAATATGAACGTTATTGCGTGAATGATGTACGTGTGCTTGGAGTCTGCTTCCAAAGCTTTAGAAGCCGTTTCGTTTGCGAACCGCGACAGGCGGCAACCACAATTGCCTCTCTGTGTTTCACTGTATTTAATTACAATTTCGTGCCAAATGATACAATTGCTATCATACCAAGAAACAATCCACGCAGTTACGGCTATAAAGGTCTTTACTGTCACACACACTTACATCGACAGGTGTATACATAAAACGTGCGCGCAACAAGGGAGTATATAGCTATCAAGATCAACGGTCGTAATTTTGGACCGACGGATTGCGTGAAGACCCCTCACCGGAACAAAGGTGTACTCCTTCCACTGATGCCTGCGTCCTGAGTGTGGTATCACAGTTAGCCTGAGCGGTAGTTCTCTTACTGATAGTCTGGCATGGACCCGTACTTGTGATCAGTTTATAAGTTCCCATTTCACTCAGAAGATATTATGGGAGCACGATTATGATGAGTGGACGGAAACCGATGGACAGTACCTTGACGAGATAAGTGCTATCAAACGCTCAATGGTGGTGGACCCTCTCAAGTGTGGTGATGGTTTGGAGGTCGTACAAACCCATTCAAACTGTACTTTCCACCCACGGAGCTTGTAAAGATTCACTATTTTGACTTCTACTCTTTATACCATTATTTGATGAAAAACAACCCGTACCCGGTTGGTGCCCCTGCAAAGCTAATGGGACCAGCCCTACCAACCATTGAGGAGTTCTCATCCAATTTAAACGAGAATTATTTCGGTCTATCCTTTGTTGATGTACTTCCTACTCGTGATTTATGGATGCCCATCTTCCCCGTTGTTATAGATCATAAACGTATGTTGCCCCTGTGCGTGAAGGGCAAAGAGAAGAACAATGGGTTTTGTAATCACACAGTCCAACAAAGGAAGATCCGTGGCTTTTTTACAAGTTCTGAGTTGGACCTAGTTGTTCGTCACAGAATATTAAAGATTTAGGAAGTGTGGAGGGTCCAGAAACTCGACAACCTCTTCACACGTTATATCAACACCTTGAAAGATAAAGTTGAAGCGTAAGGATATCCACAAGATGTTGAAACCGACAACGTAAAAACGGCTTATATTCAACGTTACCGTGAACATGAGGGGATACAACATGAGCGGAAGCATATTGCGAGAAATCCTGCAAGCACTTTAGTGAAAAGCTTTGTCTAAACAGTCTTTGGGGAAATTTGCGCAGAACACCGACAAGGAAATGTGCATTCAGCTCGTAGTTTTGGTGAGGTATGGGAGTACGTCAAAGATAACGACAAGGAGGTTCTTGAAATTGTACAAGTAGAAAGTACGTAAATAATACGTAACTAGGGCTGAGCTGGCTACAGATACGTCCTTTGTCACAAACATCCCTGAGGCAAGATTCAGAGCAGCATACGGCCGCATCAAGCTTTGGGGGTTGATGCATTCTTTTGGTTAGCAGGGCCTGTACCGACATTGGCAGTGTGGTATTAATGGCGAGGGATGGTGAATATATGCCACCTATAGGTCAGTTCCTCGGCGAACGTACTGATGAGATCAAGGATGAGTATGGGGATAATGCATACGCCGATTCGTTTGTTTCGACCAAACTGAAAACTTACGGTATTCGTGTGAAAGTCGGTGACGAGTTCAAATACATCGTGAAGGCTAAGGGGATTACTTTAAACCCGCCAAACCAGGAAATCGTGAATTTTACATCTCTCAAGAACCTTTATACCTGAGGAAGATGGTGACGACGGTGTGCCTCCTCATATGGCTGTGGGGGTGGACCCACAATTTCCTTGCTCAGAAACTAAGCGGTGTGAAAGGGCTTAAAGGGATGGAGGTGTGGCGGAACACCTATAGGAAGCGCGACCAATTACATGGTTCCTATGACACTGTTCCCTTTGGTTTCCGTTGGTAGTACTTAATTAGAGTTCATATTTTTACTTAATTTACCGATATCCTTTAATTTTTACTTGTTATTTACGTGTTATTATTACTGGATGCTTAATTACTTGTATTTATTTACTCGTGTACTTTAATAAATTATGTTACTTTTTAAGTTGTGCGTATCATTTTTTTAACCTTTGAATGAATATATATATATATATATATACATACACACACACACACACACACACCAGTATGTGTATATATATATGGGGGGGGGAGAGAGAGATCAGAGATCAGGTGTACCATAGACGTCCTACGCGAATCATGGAAGTGACTGTTGAGAAGGACGCTCTGCGAAGCGGGTGAAGAAGTGAAGAGTAAAATCATCGGCATAGAAGTGAATAGGACAGGAAGTACGACTTTATATATCATTGATAAATAAAAAGAAAAGAGTGACAGGACAGAACACTGAGGAACACCACTGTTAATAACTTTAAGAGAAAAACAGTGGCCATCTACAACCGCAGATATAGATCGACCTGAAAGGAAATTAGAGAGAAAGGCACAGGTAGAAGGACAGAAACCGGAGGAGGGCAGTTTCGAAATTAAAGATTTGTGCCATATTCTATGAAAAGTTTTTGATGTCTAGTGCAACAGACAAGGCTTCATCGAAATCCCGAAAGGAGGATGACCAAGAGTCAGAGAGATCAGAGAGATATGCAAGAAGATAGCCATTGGAGTGTCCCTTGCGGAACCCATACTGACGATCTGAAAGAAAATTGCAAGAATAGAGGTGTTTAAGAATCTTTCTATTAAGGATAGGTTCAAAAACTTTTGAATGGCAAGAAATCCATAGAAATGGTCGATAGTTGGAGGGTTGAGAGTGTCACCCTTCTTTGGGACAGGCTGAATGAAAGCGAACTTCCAGCAGGAAGGAAAAGTACCAGATGAAAGATAAAGACGAAAACGTTTGCATAGGCAGGGTGTCAGCAGAGAAACACAGTTCTTAAGAACATCAGGAGGAACACCATCAGGACCATAGGCCTTTCTAGAGATGAGCCCAGATAGGGCAGAAAGAACATCTTTGGAAAATATTTTAATTTGAGACATAATAAAATCAGAGAAAGGAAGAGATGGAGGAACAGTACCGAAATCCTCCACGGTTGAGTTGGAGGCGAAAGTATGAGCGAAGAGTTCAGCTTTATCAGGAAAAGAGACTGCAAACTGAGCCGTCGGAATAGAAAAGAGGAGGGAAAGAAGAAGTAAAGTTGTTGGAGAGGTTCTTAGCCAGAAAGAGCGAGAAGAATTGGAATTGGATAGATTTTCACATTTTTGTTTGATGAAGGAATTTTTGGCGAATCGAAGAACAGATTTTCACGATTCCAGGCAGAAATATAAAATGAGTGAGAGTGAGGAGTTGGATGGCGACGGTACCTTCTGAAACGCTCTTCTCTGTTGTGGGTTGCATTAGAACAAGTAAAATTAAAACTCGGTTTGTTGCATTAGTAGTAGGAATAGAATATGTAATGTACGCCTCCATGCCCGAGAAAATCACCTTCCGTGATGCACTGAGCACATTCGAAAGGGTCTCGGCCACGGAAGCAGTAATCATTCCATGGGAAGTCAGAGAAGTACTGCCTAAGGGTCTCCCAATCAGCGGTGCCAAAGTGCCAAAGGCCCTCCTCCTCGGTGGATCCAAAGGAAGAATTGGAACATTAGGAGAGGAAACAGATATAAGAGTGTGGTCGGAGGAGCCCAACGGAGAAAAAAGTTTCACAGAGTAAGAAGAACGATGAGAGGTGAGAAATAAATCCAGAATGTTGAGCCTATCTCCAAGGCGTTGTACAATCTGCTCTACATCATTCTGGATAGAAAAGTTGTAAGCTAGTTCACCAGGGATGTTAGTGAAATGGGGGGAAAGACAAAAGTGGTGGTGAACATTGAAATCTCTTAAAATGGATGTTTCAGCGAAAGGAGAGTGTGATAGAATGTATTCCACTTTGGAAATAAGGCAGTCAAAGAATTTTGGAGAGTCAGTAGAATTATGAGAATGGTAGACAGCGCAGATGTATTTAATTTGAGATTGTATTTAATTTGAAATATGTAAGCCGTAGCTAGAGGATATAGAATTCGGAAGATTCGAGTTTGAGAATCAGGCAGAGGTTCAGAACATTTCGAATGGGTGGTAGCAGATCCAGCCCCGCTGCCCGAGACTGCGTTTCCGGTATCGGCAGCGGGGGAATAAGAAGTGAGATATTTATCATTTATGGTTTCCTCCTGAGGGAACAAAGAGGCTCTTGAAGTTGTTGCCATTTCTTTATTTTGAAAAGATTATGTAGTGTGTAAGATGCATGTATGTAGTGAAGAATAGAGAGAGAAGTGTGTTTGAGAGCATGCTGGACTGTTCACGGGATAGACGAGACATGGAAAAATTAGCTAAGGAGGACAGTGACAGGAGAAACGGAGTTTCAGCAATCCCTATCTTCTGTTTAACGTCCCCACACCCCCGGAGTACTTTCCTGGTCGAATGGAGTCTAGAATCTCCTCCTATGTAAATCATTGTTATTTGTAAGTTTACTTATAAAAAATAATGTAGTGACATAGTAATAAATATTGTGTGCAGATGTGTTTCTCTTTAATCCTTATTAGTTTTTAAAAATATATCATGTATACGTTTTAATAAGATGGTTGAATGCAGAGTTATGGTGCCCCTTTAAAGGTGTCTGATTGTGAATAATAAAAAAGATGAATGGAAACAAATCACTGAATCCTACAAATGATTTGAAACTCTGTAGAAAGGTTCGACGCGTTGTCAAAATTTTTAATTAATAAACGGTGGCCGCTGAAGTCCATAGTATGACGTCACATCTCTCTCTCTCTATATATATATTATATATATATATATATAGAAAATTTTATTTTTATTTTATTTAAATCGTTCATCAGAACCGTCCCTTCTCCCTCATTACCCTCATTCCTTCAACATTTTGCCTTCCTCTTATCTTACCTCACTCCCCCTTATCAAACTCAACTCGTGTTTAAACTTATCAAAGCATTTTTTACACAGCTGTGGATAAAATTATGCTGTTTCCCCCTTTTACCCTCTATTCCCCTTTTCACCCCTTTTCCCCTGAATTCCCAATTTCCAATCTATTTCATCTCTCCCCCTTTCCATTTCCAAGCATTTCCCCTCTTTTCCCCTTACCCCCTCACCCTTTTCCACTCGTTTTCATGGCAACCACTCCAACTAAATGACCCATACTACTCCTTTGTTGCAATGGCTTGGAAATTCCTCAGATGTGAATATAATTGAAAATGTATAGTAACTAGTAAAAGGAAAATATTTGTATGATTGATAACCAACAAAACCTAATAAACGTCAGATATTATGATGAGGTAGAGGGCCGTTTCTTAAAATGTATTGAAAGCAAACCCCAGACGTATTAAGGTGTTAATAAGAGCCAAAGGAGCAAGGAGCAAGAATTAACATATGTTGAAACTTTCATATAAAAATTGAGATGTATATTCAAGTAATATTTCTCCTTTAAATCAACTCAAAGATAATTTAAATATAAAAATTCCATGAATATAGCGATTTTGGAAGGTGGTTCAATTAATTTGGCTCCCACAAAGCATATATATCAGATCTTTTTTCATTTCTAGTTCTATGTTTCCACTTGTTTCATCTGTTGAAGATGAATTTTATATTGCTTCTCATGTTAGAATTTTTCTTTAAGTTCTCCTGTTACCAAATGCAATATGTACATATGCACACACGCAGCAACACAAATACAATCACTATATAACTTGTGATTTTAATTAGGGGTTACCACCGCAACATCTTGCAAAACATTTGGTTTTGGTGCTTGGCTAGAAAAATCTTCAAATGTTATTCGCTACACCCTAATATATACTGTATATTGTAGGAGACTGTAGACACCAATATACCAGGTAAATACTCCGGAGGGAGACGTTAGGTAGGAGACAGGTAGTGCTGGAACTCCCGCTTCTCTTGTCACTGTCCGCTTCAGCTGATCTTACACAATCCTTCACAAATTTATTAAAAAAATGGCATCGTTCAGCCTTGGAGACCTTGTTTTCGGCCCTCTCCTTCTTTGGAGGGGTCACTTTTGCAGGCGCTCTCCCTTGGTCACCCCTTCCTTCCTACATAAAATATACCTCGTAGCAGTTCCGTGCGTTGGTCTCTCTTCACACGAAAGTCAAGCTGGTGGCCCTCTCTCTCTCTCTCTCTCTCTCTCTCTCTCTCTCTCTCTCTCTCCCCCTCCTGATATATACATATTACGGTGTAACACGTAACGGATTACCATCTTCGGAACACGCCATCCCCTGGGATGAAACTGTTGCTCCAAAACAACTCAGTCACATCATTTTCACCGCAACTACAGTATTATGTATCATATAACCATATACCCTGTGTGGGTTTATTGGTGTGTTCAAACACGTTTGTATATGTATGTGGATCTCACATTATATATATATATATATATATATATTAGGATGGTTGAGCGCATGGGAGTAGATTACACAAATGTGATGTTTTGCAAACACTTTTAGCTCATTAACGTATTATATCTCATTGTTCTCTTTTGAAGACATGCAATTTTCATAGACGCTCTCATTCACTATGTATTATCGCTAAAAGTAAATTTTTTACATAATGCTGTAAAGGAGGGATTCCTAAAAGTACAATTAAGAGTATATTGAACAATCTTTTTTTTTGTTACTGTATACTCAAAATAAGAGGAATGGTCGTGGTTGAAGGAAATTTCAGCCTTTTTTACAGTGGTTTTAAACTACAAATAATGTTCAAATAACGTAAAAAAAATTATCTAACATAAATATCTTGTCATATCCATATTATGAATGTGTACTGAGCAGATAAGGAGAAAAACTTTTTTCTTCATATCCTCAAATAAGGACAATGATATATAATGGGTTAATTAAGGTCTATGTGTCATAAAAGTAATTCATTCTAAATTTTAGCGAGCACCAATCAGTGAGAAGTATACAGCGTGCCACATCCCCCATCCCCCGAAGTAACGAAGAATACTTTCCCTCACTCAGCTTGAGTCAACCACCACCCAATACTTCCCATAATACCCTTTTTGAGTCAATTTTGTGCACCAGCGGCTACCCTCTATCAGTAACATGGAAATGGTAAATAAATTCCTGCAACTCTGTGGTATCTGTAACACTGCAATTAATGAGACAAAGGCGATGAGGTGCGATCTCTGCCGGTTGCTTTTTGATTTCAGATGCCTAGAATGGGAAGATGAAAAAATTACCCTCATAACGAACGCAAGGCAATTTGATGGGATAGAGTTTTTCTGCGAAAAATGTATGACCGAAATAAACTCTTTTACAGTATTTAAAGCAGAAAGAGACTGCGAGAAGAAAATAAAAGAGGAAAGTGTGAATAAATGAGAGAGGAAAACCGAAGAAACGAAGAAAGGCGAAGTAGAAATAAATCAAATACCGTCACACAACGAGGCTGAAACCATACAGGTAACAGATAGTGTAAAGACTACGAAGGACATTAGCACAAATAGCACAAATAGAAAAAGAGTGCAATCAAGAAAACGGAGTGAAACTGTCCCCCAATAAGGAGCAAAAAAACAAAGGCACCGAGTAAATATGGGGAAGGAATTATATGCAGATATTATAGGAAAGATAATTGCATATATAAAAGAAGACAATGTATATATGAACATCCCCCAATATGCAGTTTCTTTTATAATAATGGTCATTGTAAATTCGGAGACAGATGCAGATTCTACCACCCGGACATCTGCAGGATTTATGCAGATGTCCTATGGAACCTACAAATACGGGAAAAAATGCTAGTATCAACATCTCCGGACGAACCAAAAGGACAAAGGACAAAGTTTAAAAGACAATAGGAATAACAATAGGAACACAAAAAGCGAAAAAATTTTTTTCAACATCGCAGACACGATACGGCTGCTAAATGTCATACAAAGCATGCAGATGACACAGCTGGAAACCCCCGAGCCAAATCGCTTCCGGGAAAGAAGTTACCAGAACAGGTAGGCAGAAACGGATCTCTTTCGGAGGACCATAGGGCAACGAAACAAGCGAAACCGAAGTAAAACGAACTTGAAGTGCACAAGAGGCAACGATAAACAGTGAACATAAAAATTGTCCTGGCTAATATTCAAGAAATAAGACCAAACCAATCACTCAACAAAGTTTCGTACCTGAAAGGATTTATGGACGAAACAAGGGCGGACATCGCATGCCTCACAGAAACCCATCTTAAGGATTGTAAGGAAATTGTGAAAACTGCGAACATTGTATTGATAAGAAAGAGATAAATATAGAGGGTTTCAATTTAGTAAGAGCTGATAGAACAATGAGACGTAAAGGTGGCTGTGCTATATATGTACATGAAAGTCATATGACAGAGACGGTAATAAATAAATCAAACAGCTTTGTGGAACTCCCAGCAGTGAAAATAGAAAAACTAAACGTGATACTAATATTCATCTATAGCAGGGATCACCAACCTTTTTTTTGTTCACTGCCCACTTTTACGATTTTTTGAAAATTAAAAAAGCTTATCGCCCACCTTAGATCAAAAAGAATAAATCAACATAATCGATAAAATAAATAATAAAATAAATGTTTAATTACCTTTAATGTGAGCCCACTAGCGGGCGCTACCGCTCAGGTTGGTGACCCCTGATCAATAGACCTCCAA
Source organism: Bathynomus jamesi (assembly GCA_023014485.1). Lineage (NCBI taxonomy): Eukaryota > Metazoa > Arthropoda > Malacostraca > Isopoda > Cirolanidae > Bathynomus > Bathynomus jamesi. The sequence goes on from JAJOZX010000599.1 coordinate 690,731, forward strand.
ACACTCCAACCGAAGATTCTCGGAGGCCATTGAGGATGTCAGAAACCTAATAAAGGCCATAAAACCTTCATATCCCAGTATAATGATCTGCGGAGACTTTAATTTCCCATTTATAAAATACAAAAAGGTGGATAGGAATATATATATACACCAGGACAAGGGGGGCACAAGAGTAGACCAGGAGCAAGGAAAAATGTTGATGGCTCTCACAAACGAATTTATGCTGACACAGAAGATAACAGAAAATACCAGAAAAAATAACTACCTAGATCTGTTATTCACGAATAACACGAACTTGATCGTTGATATAAAAATAACCCCAACCATTATCTCAGACCACAACTTAATCGAGATATCAACAAATATGTCGACAACATTAAAAGACAATACACATATTGAAGAAAGAAGGAAATTTGGGGCCTTTGACTTAAACTCCAAGACTATAAATTGGGAAGAAATCAGATCACACATGGCCCAAATAGAGTGGAGAACAGTTTTAGAGAATAAAACAACTGAGGAAATGCTAATAACCCTGGAAGAAAAGACGCTGAGAATTTTAGAAAAATATGCTCCGAAATCACAGCCAAAAGGAAAGAGGAACTGGCTAGAGAGGCAAAAGAGAAGAATATTCCGCAAAAGAAAGATAGTGGAGGCGAATTTAGCCAACTGCGGAGGTAACAATGCCAGGAAAGTAATAAAAGAAACACTGGAAGGTATTAATAGGGAAATACAAACCATGACCATACAGAGAGGGAAGAGGAAAAGGCGGTAGAAGCAATAAAGAAAAATCCAAAATACTTCTACAGCTATGCGAAAAGGAAACAAACGCGTGCCACCATCGGGCCCTTAAGGAAAAGAAATAATGAACTAACGGACGATCTAAAAGAAATAGCTGAAACATTGAGAGCCCAGTATGATCAGTCTTCGGTATCCTCCAAAAAGTGACAAAGCGATACTTGACATAGATGCATTCTTTGAAGAGAAATTGCAAGGAGTGTATAACAGACTTTGATTTTACCCCAGAAGATGTAGCGAGAGCTATAGGACAAATAAAACCACATTCGGCGGCAGGTCCAGACAATTGGAACGCATTATTGATTAAAAACTGTAAAAATGAAATAGCTACACCCTTATACTGGATATGGAGAAGATTCCTAGACACTGGGGAAAATATCGAGCATCTTGAAAAGAGCAAACATTGTTCCTATATATAAAGGAGGGGATAGATCTCGAGTAAAGAACTATAGACCAGTGTCATTGACGTCCCACCTCACCAAAGTATTTGAAAGAATAGTTAGAGAGAAAATTTATAATTTCTTGGAGACACTGAAAAGATTCAACGAAAATCATCACGGATTCCTATCAGGAAGATCACGCCTATCACAACTTATAGAACACTATAACAATATCCTAGATGCACTGGAAGGCAATGACAACTATGATGTCATATACAGGATTTTGTTAAAGCTTTCGACAAATGAGATCGTGGTATAATAACACATAAAATGAAATATATGGGAATAACAGGCAAAGTGGGAAAATAGATCTACAACTTCCTCAGAGAACGTCTACAGGTCGTAAAATTCAAGGTATATCATCAGCAGACTCTGAAATACGCAGCTCAGTACCATAAGGTACAGTACTGGCCGCACTCCTGTTCATTATCATGCTAACAGACATACACAGTGAAGTAAACAGCAACAGTATAGTTATATCCTTTGCAGATGATACAAAGCTCAGCAGAAAAATCAGCGCAAATGAAATGGAGGCCTTGCAGAGGGACACGAATAAAATATACAAATGGTCAGAAGACAACAACATGACATTTAACACCGAGAAATTTCAGCTCTTGGGATATGGTAGAAATGAGAAACTTAAACAGACTGCATATTATGCTCCACATAGGAAATTCAGAGAAACAAGAAAGCAATTCATTTGGGGGTAATAATGACCAATGCGAAATTCGAAACACAAAATCAGATAGCGATAAACAAAGCAAAAAGAGTCGCGGGACAGGTACTAAGAACGTTCAAAAGAAGAGACAGAACTGTAATGATTCCCCTGCTAAAAACAATGATTATACCAAAACTTGAATACTGCTCAGTCTTGACATGCCCATATAAAATGGAAGAAACTAATAAACTAGAAGGAACTCAGAGACATTTCACAGCAAAGATTGATGGCTGCAAAGAACTCAACTATTGGGAAAGACTACGTAAACTAAATCTGCACTCCCTGGAAAGAAGAAGGGAGAGGTATACTACAATTTACATATGGAAAATGATCGAAAAACTGGTACCAAACCTCAAACTAAACCCAAATATCGTTCAATCAATGCTGGAAAATAGGAAAGGCAGAATGTGTAGTGTTCCAAATTAAAGGCCTGACAAGTGACCTCTTCAACATTGAAGGAAAATAGCTTGGTTGTTAGGGGGCCAAGACTTTTTAACCAGCTTCCAATGGATCCCAGAAACGTTACAGAGATCAAAGTTGAAGTCTTCAAGAGAAGACTAGATGCCTGGCTCAGGACGGTACCAGATGAGCCGGATGTACCTGGTTATATGCAGTGGAGAGCGCAAGAAAGCAACCCGCTCCTCCACCAAGCCAGGCCTATCTTTAAGAAAGGTGATAAAGGTGCGGCGGGAAATTATAGGCCAATCAGTTTAACGTCTGTTGTAGGTAAGCTACTGGAATCAATAATTAGGGATCGTATAGTCGAACACTTAGAATTGCATAACTTAGTTAGAAATACGCAGCACGGTTTTAAGCGAAACAAATCTTGCTTAACTAATCTTTTAGAAGTTTTTTAAGGCGTGGTTGACATTCACGATAGTCAGCGGGCGGTTGATGTAGTGTATTTAGATTTTCAAAAACCGTTTGACACCGTACCGCACAAAAGACTCATTGAAAAAAACTAAGGCTCATGGAATTAGGGGTGTAGTAATAAATTGGATAGAAGAGTGGCTGCGAGGTAGGAAACAGAGGGTGGTCGTTGATGGAGCGGAGTCGTGTTAGGCTAATGTAGCGAGTGGCGTTCCTCAGGTTTCTGTATTGGGCCCCATGCTTTTTCTTATATATATTAACGATTTAGATGTCGGCCTAGTCAGTACAGTTTCAAAGTTTGCGGATGACACGAAGCTGGGTGGTAGGGCGATTAATGACGAAGATAGAGGTAAAATCCAGGAAGATCTGAATAAAATCGTTGATTGGTCAGTCACATGGCAAATGAGATTTAACGTCGATAAGTGCAAAATTTTACATATAGGTTCGCGTAACGGCAATTTTGCGTATAGTATGTCAGGGAAGGAGTTAACGAGCTTAGAGCAGGAAAAAGATTTAGGAGTTATAGTCACTGGTGATTTAAAATAGCGAAACAAAGTACAGCAGCGGTCACTAAAGCGTACAAAGTGTTAGGTTTTATAGCTCGGAATTTTTAGTACAAATCGCGCGATATTATAGTTCCTCTTTATAAATCATTAGTAAACCCCATTTGGAGTACGCGATCCAATTTTGGAATCCGCATATGCGAAAAGATATAGACAAACTCGAAAGAGTTCAAAGACGATCAACTAAGATGATTCCGTTGCTTAGGTCAAAGTCGTACGAAGATAGGCTTAAAGAGTTAAAATTGACTACACTCGAGACTAGAAGGCTAAGGGGTGATCTAATCCGGGTTTTCAAAATTATGAATGGATTCGATAACGTAGATAGAGATAGCTTTTTCGAAATATCTCAATATAATAGGACTAGAAATAACGGGTGTAAGTTGACAAGTAGAAGGTTCGAGACAGCAGTTGCCAAAAACTTTTTTACGCATAGAATAGTAAATAGGTGGAATAGTTTGCCGGTAGAAGTAGTAGCACGTCTATAAACATGTTTAAAAATCGATTAGACGCATATGTTGATAGATTGGGTATAGGTTAAGGTAGTAAAATTAAGGCTTTGTGGTTCGGAACCCACGTAAAATTGTAGGTCCCCTCAGCCACCACGGAGGACATGCACAATACACAATTACGAACACAATTAGGTAGACCAGCCATGAGTGGATCCTATGGTCTTTGTCGGTCTGAAACATTATAACATTATAACATTTTATATATACATACTAGTGATGTAGCGGATGTCATTTTTTTCACATCTGCGGATGCGGATGCGGATGAGGATGTTTGATTTCAACATCCGCGGATGCGGATGTCTACATTTTCGTTATTTTTTAGGATATATTCGAGATTTGTTGTGTTTAACGTATATAATAAGTTATTATATAGAGAGAGCTGTAGCTATAATGTAGTATAATTGATTAATTGTACAATAATTGCTGTACTTTTCTCTGAACATAAAATAATATCAAGCATCTAACTAATATAGAAATCAATTAGTGAATTCGTCTGCAAATAAATTCGTTATATTTTGTTGAGTTTCAGCCACAATTAGAAACCATAATTGTGTTACCAGGATGCGGGACGTGAACCCAACTCAAACGCACCCCACCGACCTCTTTCCCCAACCTCCACCCTTATAGAAAGAGATCTTTAATTAGCTTGATAACTATTTATAGTAAGTTTAAAGTTTTATTAGGCATATTTATAAATGAGTAATTAAAATAAAGTAAACTAAGATGTTCATCGTTTAATGTTCAAACTTAATTATAGGAAGGTTATGCTTAAGGAACATTAATTTTTCTGCCTTTTCTGCTGCCAGTCTGTTTCTCTTTTCATCATATATTAATCCAGCACTGCTAAATAATCTCTCGCTTGGTACGTTTGTTGGAGGACAGGCTAAATGTTTCCTTGCAAGTTTACTCAAGTATGGATAGATATTCTGCGTATTTTTCCACCAACTAATAGGATTGTCACATGCAGCCAGGCGTTTTTCTTGGTGATAGCTCTCGATCATTTTTACTACATCTTTTGACATCGCGTAGGTCTCGTCATTGCTGCTTGACTCAAGAAACTGAGAGACAGATTCTGTGATAGATTTGCTTGTTGAAGGTGTTGGTTCTGTCACTGAAACTTGTATTCTTTTGGTGGGTGGCGAAGCGACAGATTCAAGAGATTGAAGCTCTTCAACTGCTTTGCCAAGTGATGATTTAACTCGTTCTAATGTACTAGGTGAAAATAACTTAGCTTTGTAACGTAGATCTAAGTAGGTTGCAAGAGAGTAACTTCATACAAGAACAGCCTCTCGTCTTGTCGCTTGCATCACTTTTGCGCACAATGAACTAGTTCTATTAATATAGTAGAATTTGATAATTTCCGCTTATTAATGACGTTTTATCTCAACGGTCCACATCCGCACGACATCCGCAGTCCAAAGTGCGGATGCGGACGCGGATGCGAGAAAATGTGCGGATGTTCCGCGGATGCGGATGCGGATGCGGATGTGACCTACATCACTAATACATACTACCAATCCTGATGAAACTAATTTATTGAGTACATCTTACATTCACTGTAAGATCACCCTACAGTAGGGTCCGAAAAAATGGATCAGTTATTTACAAAATTGTAAAGTGCTTATCACACATTACTCTCCGTTTTATGTTACGGCTGAAAATTAGTCCATTCTTCCACAATTAGATGCCCAGATATTAAAAATCTTCATTTTCAGGGAAATTAAAAAACTTACACCGTTTGTGGGATTTTCTAAATTGTTACAGAGTACCGTAGCACACTTGAAAGGCATTTTGCATTTATTTACAATAAACAAGCTTTAATTAATTTTGAATGTTGTGAATATGACTTCATCAGGTTTTAATTTACAGTTGAGTCATTACGTCGTCAACCTCTAAAATCTGTGATTGGCTGCAAAAATAACCCCCGTCCGAGTTGCATGATTATAATATTGCAACTTTTAAGAATATTAATTAACTAAGAAACTATACTCGTATATTAAATACATAATTTTATAAAATTAAATCTTATACATTAAAATTGCAGAATAAAAGTCGCCTGATTCACCCTCATTATAAAAACGTATATACATACCTATTTGACTGCTCATTGGGGCTCATAAGCGCAGGCATTTTCACAAGAATAATCCCCGAGACTAATACTGTATACATATAATGAAAAGGACGACCAAGGAAGCAACGTACAGCATGACTTTAATATAAATCCGACGTTTCGAGGGATACAACCCTCATCTTCAGAATAAATTTTAAAATTCTAAAATGTAAAAGATAAACAAAATTTTAAAACAGTTACAAAATAAAATGTTATGAAATAAATTAACATTAAAACATTCAAAGAGATAAATTATAAATTATAAAATTATAAAAAGTAAAAGATAAGTAAAATTTAAAAAAACAATTACAAAATAAAAAATTATGAAATAAATCTTACATTAAAACATTCAAAAGCGATAACTTATAAATTATAAAATTATAAAAAGTAAAAGATACAGTAAGTAAAATTTTAAAACGATTACAAAAAAAAAATGAAATAAGTCCTATATTCAAACATTCAAAGAGAGAGAAAAGTTATGAGTCAAAGACGGCTTAAGCTTAAATATAAATGGATTCCGATAATCTACAGTAAGATCACTAATGTTATTACTTACATTTAAAACCTTAAAATTATCTGGTGAAAAGGAAGTGCCACATCCAACCGAATGTTCACGTATTATGGATTCCATTGGATAACCGATAACTGATGGGACGACCGGTGCGAGACGACCACCAAAATGCTGGTCAGTGTGGAACTGAAGTAACCGAATGGTACTTCCAATGTACAGTACTTCCAATAGGACTCGTTCTTCCAGTGCGAGCA